>QMFG01006397.1:0-11008 GCA_003314545.1 Ramaria sp. MG151 | reverse complement strand
GATGCGATGGGAGAATCAGGAGGTTTGCGGCGCGTAGAAGATTCTGCAGCAGCCGAATTGGACGCCTTATGCATTGGCGATGCACCTGATGTTGGAACCGTTCTTCGATTCTGGATAGGCGATGGGGCAACTGGTACACCGGATGGAACGACCGTAGTTGTTCCAACAAGAGAGCGGGACGTCCTCATGACACGAGTTGGAGTAGAAGTACGAATTGTTTTCGGGGGATGAACTAGAGATGATGTAGCAGAAAGTGGCGATGGGGCTGCCTTTGATCTTGTCACCCTGCCAATCCCCGAGTCGGACGATATTCTGGAGAGTTTCCTAAACCCGCGTGTAGAAGCTGAGTTCGAGCGCATAGGCTTTAAGAGATTTCTGGCTTTTGTTGCGCGCTGCTTCAAGCGTGGGCTACTTCTTGTAGGTGAACAGGGGTGAACAAGCTACGGGCTATGTTAATCAAAGGTGTAGCGGTAATTAAAAGGGTACACACGTCTTTGCGCCGTTTGGAATCCTTTACATCCAGTCTGACACACCCCTCAGGTTCTGTCTGGACAGCCACGTGGTTTCTCCCGCTTGAACCTTGGTCAACATCCATATAGTCCTTGTCTGTATGGCGTACATAAGCTGTCCGGCAAGCGGTCAGCAGCTGCATTGTAACGATCAGCATCAATGACACGTGAACATCGAAAATATGTACCTCGACCGCATCCATCATCCCTGGATCAGGTTCTGGAAGTTCAGAATTTGAGTCAGCGTTTCCAGCTGAGGGTTCAACGTCATCTAAAGAGCTGAGGGAAGTGAGAGGAGAAGATAATTCTAACAAGATCCCACCTGGTGGTCTACGTCATGTCAAAGAAAAATCAATCAAAAACCGACACGCAAGAGTTCACAACAGGCGTACGCACTGTGGGCGGCGGCAGTGCCCAAGTTTGTCCCAGAAATTTAAGACAATCACACGCTCAGGAACACTATATCGTCGGCCATCTATGTGCACCTCGTCAACACTCATCTTTAACTTGTCTTCACTATAATCGGCAGGTATGATTTCGATGTTCCCATTGTTACGTTGGTTTCTTCCTGTGATATCCGTAACGGGTGGGACTTGTTTTGGACACCGTTGTTTGGGCTATACACAGTCAAGACATCTGATATGAATTCTAGAGGTACACGAAGCTCACTGCGATATGTTCCACGTGCGCTGGGCACATCCATTTCTTATGAGCCGGCGGCATTGACGAATGCGGCGGATCTAAGCAGTCTAGGTGCCAATGGAGCGAGCAATGGTCGCATGACGCAATGCTTTTCCATGTACTCAGCCTAGTAATCGTTCTAAGAGATGAACATTGAAATCTCGTGTCCCGTCCATTGGTCGGAGATGAGCTCTGACCAGAGGAGGTTTCGCTTTCAGGAAGCGCGGATTTGCCACAACGAAAACAGAGCACAGGCGCCCCATTTTTGTCTTTGAGACGAAATGGGTCCCTACCCTCTACAGTGGCGAAGCGACTAAAATGTTTTGTGTGGTTACTTTTCTTGAGAAAACAAACTTCCATAATGCACACCTTGGCCGTGTTATATTTGTCTCCGTGACATCTTGATATGATCCATCAGGTCCTGTGGCCACTACGGATACATTGTTGGTCAGGTGTGGAACTACTTTTACTAGGAAGGAGACTGACCGTCTTTAAAAAAGGTACGAATGTCCTCTGGAAGCTCGAATTCAGTGGGAATAGTCAACTGAAGTTGGTGAAAAAGGGGTGCAAGGAGCGAACAGCGTGGCTGCTGCTGCGGTTTCTGTTGGAAGGGGTAAGCGACTCAACCGTGAGGCTGTTTGAACACCACTTACCTGCCAAATAACACAAGCTGGACAATACCAGCGATTTCCGCGAACATCCTTGGGGTTCATTGGCGGGTCAAGACACCACGGATGGAATGATCGGGGGCATGTATCGCAGTAGAGAAGATCGCCATGGGAACGACAAGAGGAGCAGTGGCCATCAGTCTGTTTCTGAGGTAGAGTGAATTCAGCGTCGTCATTGATGGCCCGCAGCTAAGTAACTCACATGTGTGGCAATGGGCTCTAGCATGTCGAGCGATACACGTTGTAACTTTTCTTTCACTTTCGGCTGGGCCTTTTCCTTTCTTTTCCCCTTACCGTCCCTATATTTTAGCTTTTCCATACCGTTGGAATGATTGCCATCTGGTGTGGGCTCATCCGAGACGGTGATACATGAGTTTGTGCGACGAGGGGCAAGGCGCGATTCCCCTTGTTCGATAATGGAGTCAGGGGCGGATGCCTCTGGAGGGGATATAAGGCCATGTGCAAGCATCTCATTGCGATCAGAGGCTCGGTGTGCTCGATTGTTGACAACTCTGGTTAAGAGTTCCCCATAAACGACGAAAGGGGTGTGATAGGTTTCGATGTTAAAAAAGGTATAGAAAAGGGACGTTCAGCATCCTCATAGTATGAACAGCGATAGAGAAGGCCATACGTCTTGTCTGTACGAGAACGTTTCCTGAGCCTGCCCTCCTCTTCGGGAACAAGGACGAGACCAAGACCACCCATGAGCCCAGAGAAGGTGGTACCTGGATCAGAAGCTGAAAAAACCTTTTGAGGACGTCTTAGATGCGAGCCACGTCGTTGACCGGTGACGGAGGCCAACGGTGGAGGCGGGGGTAGAAATTTGGTTGCGAAGTTTGGATCGCTACCGTCGAGGTCGGCTGGACGAACAGCTTTTACGGGCGCCAGAAAGTACGCTGGCTGGGTCGACAGCGGTGCCTCCACGCGCAAGGAGGAACTGTACAGATTAAGGAGACGCGGCTAACAGCAAAACCTAAGAGGAGACACCCGTATTCGAGGCCTCCGAATGCACAGATCAAGAGTTGTCACAAAATTTATAGGTCTTCAAAATTATGTAGACGATATATACAGCTACTTGTATGTCCTAGTGCCCAGCCTGTACTCCAGTGCACCAAGGGAAGTTTTGATCTCGGAAAATGGGATATTGCTTACTTTCCAAACCCGGCTGGTAAGAGGGGTTCACAAAACGGTGGAACCAAGGACGTTGGTAATCAGGGAATTAGAGAATCGAATAACTCCGGAAGAGCTGGGTTAAATTTCTTTAAAAGAGGTCAACTGTTGAAAATATGGAAAGGATATTGACACAGCCGACGAGCAGCGTCGAGGAAATGCCAAGAATGTCGGGGATGGAATTAGCCAATGGGAGTCGCAAATAGGGTCTCATTGAACAAAGCAGAACGGCGTGCGGATTGTAAAATGAGAGCTAGGATGAATGATATACATATTTTGCACGCAGCCGAAGAGAAGCCATTCAGGAAATAAAATTTGTCGAGACATGATGTTTGGAAGTTCCGCCACCTCGGGTGACCGACCGTGCATGGGACATCAATGGCGTTCAGAGGCCCTTGGATCTCGGGGCGGCCAACATTCACTTAGGAGCGAAATAACAATTGTAGAGAGGGTACGCGCAACTAAAAAGACTGCCTCAGCTTCTGCAACGAAGATGACTGTATTATGTCTATACCTAAAAAAACTCTACAATAATATCAGTCCTCTGTATCTAAGAGTAGAAGAAGTTACTCACGCCTCAGCTTCTGGAACGAAAATGAGACGCGTCACAGCGCTAAAACGCTTGATAAGTAACGAGCGGTGTTTAAACTACGATAGCTGCGCTAGTGGCCTTCGGAAATCAGAAAGACAGGTTCATATGGTGTATATAGAAAGGCAGCACAGCTAGAGCTAATAAATGAAGTTCAGTATTATCATAAGCTGATATATTAGACATACACCCCTAAATCCCTTCTCATTAAATACATAAGTTGAAGGGACAATGAATGTGATGTTGGGGGCTGGCAAAGAACAAGCTGCATTGGTTACTATCCATGATGCTCTAATCAAGGTGGAAGATTGCATATTGAGAGATTACATGTGGGGTGTTGTAGTTGTCCAATGTTATTGTTGGCTGTAGTTAGTAATAACCCTCCATATAATAGCAGCAGTGGGTAACATAATGGGTAATAACACATTAGCAAGGCACATACATTATGTATAGATTGTCTAGCCCAGCCAGTCTATACCACATCTAGGCTCCACATCTGGGGGTCCATGGGAGGGAACATTCACATGAGATTGCTTGTCAAAGCCACTCCTGACAAAGGAAACCTATCCAAGAGCCCTGCCAAGGTACAGATTTGAAGGGGAGTTCATCAGACAAGCTGTTCATGGGAGTACAGGCAGGCATAACCCTCCTCATATGAGGCACAACATGGGAACAGGAGTCTTAAAGTCATATCAGAAGTTCTACCTGAAATCACTGCCATTCTTGTTAACTCTTGAAGGTTAGGGGACAGCTTACATACCAGTATTCATCAACTCTGGAGCCAAAGTACATAGAGTTTGGTGACTTGATAGTTGAAACATTATTTCTCTTATATCATTGCAGGGAATTTACTTATAGATCCACTGTCTTCTGTTGCCCATTTCACCAGTCAAACAGCATCTAAAACATCAGAGTCATAAGCAAATACATATGACAATGGTTAATCTAAGTCACATGAGTATGGTGTATTTTGATGTCTTCTTTGGGCCTGCAAAGCATCATGAGGCTGGTACAATCTACAGAAATCTGTAAGATACTCACCTGTCTTGGGTGTCAGTAGCTATGGCTCCCAATCGCTGAAGCACATGAATCCTGGTATTAACTCAACCAAAAATAGCATGTTTGCTATCCAGGAATGGAGTCAGTGCAGGCATCATAAAGAAATGGGATCCTACAACATATCAGGATGTGCAGAGTCTGCCCTGACAACAAATCAAAATCCCATGATAAAGATGTAAGAAAGCAGCTCCAGGGAGAGAGGATATGAGAAGATGTCATTACCACCACAAGATACCTTGGTAAAATGATATACAACCTATATGATCCACCGATGATCAAGAGAAAAAAGAGTGACAGGTGAAGGAGAAAAATTGGAATTGGGTGAAAATTGGATTACTAAGCAACAGGATACATGAGTATCCAGAGTGGAGAGATTGACATTTTGCAATCCACCCACAAATTGAAAACACTATTTATTTATGCTAACCATTCCTAGACCTAGCATCCACATTCAGGCTGCAAGACCCCAGGGATACACTTGATTTCCCAGAAGGTTATTAAGTTTGTATACTAGGATATGGTCATTAGAGTTGGACATTGAAAAGTAAACAACTTGTAATGATGCCGTGGGAACAGCTTATATAAAGTGTATTTGTGGGAATGGGATATGGGCCATGAGAACAAACAGTGGATTATGTGGGGTCTAATATAAAGACCTCAGGGAATCGGTAACCCTCTCCCAGCTAATATTATTTTGTTCACACTAGCACCCACTTTCCCTCTTGCAATGTTTTTCATGGATGCCATCCACTCCGGCACCCATTCGCTCATCCACTTCCGATCTTGGAGCTGGATACACAACCCTGGAAATTTCTTGAGTGGCACGCGACCTCTCTCCTCGCAACCCCAAGACCTTGACTTTGACGCCTCTCCCTTTGAGGATAGTGAGTGAATTCTCCAACAACGTTGTTTTATGCAGTCTGTAATGAACGTATCCTTTCCCAGCCATTCTTACTTGGAGGTCCAGCGCTTCTTCCTCCTCTCTTCGATAAATCCCCAACCATGCTGGAAGAAGCCACATTGACATGGCCCACCGACCAGACGGTGCTCACGCTCGGAATCAATGCTGGATTCTGATCGACAGTTGTACCAGGAAAGCGTGCAGCAACTTCAAGCCAAAAATTCAGCTTTGTATGTCGACTGCATCGATGGCCTTGCCTGCGGAATACCAATCGGTACAAAGATGAGGGGATGGATGAGATGGAGTTTACGGAGGGTGAGTGCCTATTAAAAGTTTTACAAACTTGACATGTAATCAACTTCTTGCGTGCAGTTCAAAGCAAAGCAAAGCATCTTATGTAGATTTCTTTTATTGTTAACCATTGCTCTTCCTGACGATTCGCCGACTTTTGCAGGTGCCAAATATCAACAAGTATACTTTCATTTGCAGCTTGACTAATTATTTTTCTTGCCAACCCAGTACCCAGGAGTCCACTAGGACTGAGAATGCACCATCGACCGTTCCCGCCCAACAACCAAAGTCATGGTGCCGACTGCCTCGGAAGCAAGTCGTACTGGAGATAGCAAGGGAAAGGGTGTCATTATAGAACATTACTCTGCGTTTAATTCGACTCAAATATCTTTTTCGAACTATGATGATTGAAATTTACTGAACTACGCAATACAACAAACTGTTTTCAAACCGCGCAAGTGCATGGATGTGTGAAACTAGTGTGTTGTTTATGCTGACGCTAGGAGGGGAAGACCCATCGCCGGCCGTTCCACAGAGTTAACAATGTTCTTATTCCCAGATATTGGAACTAGATTTCATCTTGATTTTTGCGGAAAATCAGGAGGAGGCGTGCCACGCAAAAAGAGTTGCTTTTGCTTATCGAGATAAACTAGATTCGGTGCCGTCGCTGACATAGCAGGAAAGTACATTATTAAAAGTGGTCATTAGCAAACACCATAACTGCGCAGCATTTCGACATACATTTGGGGCCAAGTCGTCCGCTTCGACAGCGTGGATCAGATCCTGCAATGATGACAGACATGAATTTGAGTAGCAATGCCTGTACACCATATCCCTGGGTTTGATGCATTATGCATACAGAGCTTATGAGTAGTATTGGCAATCTGATAGCTAAGTAAAGGCTCTGTACTCAACATGTATGACATATTGTTGACACTCAACGAGTCAACCTGAAAGGTTAAACATGTGGACTAGATGGTGTAGTAGTTAACACCATAGCTATATATACTATAGCCCTGGGTTCAAATCCTGGTCTTGTTGTTCTTTTCACCCAACACTTCTTCATATAGTTGACATTAGTGGGTTATTTGACTTCTTCTTCACCTAGTTAAAGAAGGATTGGATTAGTTATACGGAATACTGTGATTGATGATAGTCATCTGGTGGCTATTTCAATATTAGTATCCTATTGTAATATCTGTACTTCCTTGCACCAGTGGTAGATGAGCTCAATAAATGTGATAAGTCTTGTAACTGTGACATGTGATGAAGTCTAGAATGTTCTAGACTATTCTTGAACTTGTAACTTAAAGTTGACCTTACTTGACTTGAGTGCGACTTACATGTGAGAGTAAACTTGGTGACTTATTGATGGATCTGACCATACTCTTGTCGACCTTCAGTTGGGAGACCAAGAATGAATGACAAGTCACACCATGGAAATACTTTTCCCTCTGGGAAGATACCAGGGGAGTCTGGAGGAGATATATTTATTAACTTTTCTGTATTGAGCTCTGGTTATGTGTATCTCCTAATTTACATACCAAAGGCCCAGTCATTAGGATCTAGCAGATCATCAGAGACTGGAGGTGAGACAGGTTGGAAGAGAAGTTGGAGGATCAAATAGGTACTTGAAAGCATGATGCCAGAAACACTGTATTATTCCTTACATGAGCATATGCCACATCAAGCATGAGTGAAATATCATAGCAACCTTGCAACATGTTGGATTCATTGGTGGTGCTGAACAGGGATCATGCAACAAAAAATGCTGTTTGGCTTGTGTGGGTGGGGTAGATGAGGTATTACTAAGCAACTATAGCTAGTGACATGTGAATTATTCCAACACCATGTACTATATGGGGGGAGTAACTGGTTAGGTTTTATTCCATGCCTCTAGAAGCATACTCCACCCCATTATTAACCACCCCTGGAAAGTTTTGAGAATGCTCAGAGATGATGATGAAGTGAATGGGTGCTTATATATGATGTTATATATGTTGGAATTGATGTTGAGCCTAATCTGGAGATCATAGGGGTTGTGTGGTATTATTATTATTATTATTATTCTTGCAAACATCAGATTATGTAATCACTCTGATGGATCAACATAGCCACCTAGAAGAGAATAGAAAAAGAAAATAACCATAAAAACAAGACCCAGCTCAATTCAAGGCTTTTAGCCTTAAAATATTTTTGTTTATATTTTTAGATTCAACCAGCCAAGTAACTCCAAGCCCAATCAAGCACAAATGAATGCATACACATATTTGGACATGATTGGGCTAATATAGCCATTGATCGGCAACCACGCAACTCCAAAACGTTACCAAAGATTAATATGGTAACTGAGAAATGTTTTCAAACCACCTCTATCATTGCCGATCCATGACCAAAGCCCAAGTGCTTCAATTTCATTTAGGATAAGTGCCCGGAGCTTCAAATGAAGTTTCAGAAGTTTTCACATCATTTCCCTTGTTCTTTTAACTCAAAAACACTTGTATGATTTGTAGTTCTGAGAGCACACAGATTGGTTTCAGATATTTTAAACAGTAATTAGTTCCATTTTTGTGGATTTTACCCCCTCATGTAGATTTCAACCCCAGAACCACTCCACCTCCCTCATATTTCTCATTCACTCACAAGAGACTCACTCTAGCTACTGTTGTTAAGAAAAAGTACTGAAGACAATTCAGTGTTCTTGGTATAAACACTCAATTATTTCAGAAGTAACTACCTGAAGACAACTATAAACTGATGAGCCTATAAAGTAAGTCTAAGAAGAGTGAAAGTACTCACTTCAGTGTTCTCGGTATAAACACTGAAGTGATCAGCGGAAAATGCCGCAGTACTTATACTAGAAAAAAATCTAAACTCCGCAACTGTAAGTGATAATTATGTAGAGAAACTACCTAAAGTGACTTATTTGGATTTAGATAGTTGTTAAGAATTGAGAGAAAAGAAGGAATGGAAAGTAAGTCATAAAAAATATAGTGAAGACAAATGCTGACTGTGTGTAATCTTAACAACTGTTTTGTATAAATATGCTTGTAGTTCTCGCTATAATCCAAGGCAGTAAATCTCCACAAAGTCCCTCATATTCTGAATTTCTTGCTCTATATCTCTGCAATTGCTTTACTGCTAGCAAGTCGTCATGGGCCGTTTGCTTCCAATTCAAAGCATTTATTTGACTCAATACTTGCTTCAATTTTGTTAAGTTGAAGCCCTATCTCTATTCACAAAGCTCACATTACAGTACGTGATCTTTAAGCACTGACATTTTGCATCCACATCAGTGCATCCCCTGCATCTCAATACACTTTCACTTAGTTTTCAAAATCAGCACTTATTATGCGCATTGAAGAAACATGAACAAAACATCAAACAAAATTCAAATAAAATATAAAATAAATATAAAAATATTTCCATTTTACTTCTTATTGTTGTGTGCCTTCCAGCCCAACAAGTTGCTCATGGATAACCCCATCTGACAAGCAAGGCCCTGTTGAATAAATTGGGTGGTGGAATTGCAGGGAGTAAAATAGAAAACATTGAGCTGTAGACAGAATTATCTACCAGAATAATCAGTTACTCTACTTAAAAGCTAAATAGCAGTTAGACTCACCACCTCAGTGATACAAAAAACTGAGGGGTTTACCTGCACTTGCCCATGCTGCTATTACAGTTTCTGGTCATCCCTGACTGGGAACTATTAATACATATCTAAGTAAATTGAAAGACTTAGCTCCTAAAAATCCATCCATAGGCTCACTGAAATAATAGAAAAATGTGGGTGACAAATTGATAGCAAGGAAATGAGATTGACTCAGGGAATTTAGCATATATCCCCTCTCCTCATTGCTGACCAAATGAATACCAGAAAAGGCTTTCAGATCACTCAAAAGGACTGGGATATCAACCCCAGGTGAGTAGTGTCCTCCCAAGTCTTTTTCTTTTACATTCCTTTGGTGCTTAATGGTTTTCTTGTCTAGCTTCTGTTCAGTAAAAACAACTCCCCACCATGGGTTTACCCTATTAAAGGAGCAGCCCAAGGAAATCCTTGCATTGTATCTGGGCTGGACCCCACCACACTCCACCCAAGACCACCCTCATCACAGACTTTACTTGTGGTGGCAGTCAAGCTTGTACATTGGAGTAAGACCCCCACTATTCCTGCCAGAGTGAGGTCATTGTAAGTCCATCATTCTCTGGGAGCATGTCAGATGCACTCATAGTTCCTGGCTTTCAGATGGAACAAGATGAAGGTCAGCTCTCTCGCATTCATCTTCCACCCAGTCATGCTCACTATCCCCACAGATGGTACGCTCGTTCAAAAATGACCCTCACCCATCAATCATTCCCTTTCACAATTTTATTATCACACTGAGCTATGCGCTCATCACCATGTGCGATACTTGAAGAGTACTCATGTCATGATTGATCTAATCTTCATCTAAGGCATACCTACCTACACTCATCCCTGTAGAAGTACCAGAGCTATGCGCCAAGCCCTGGTTTCTCAGTCTTATTTCTGCGGTGGCATTCTTCCATGCTCGTGGCATTGTGCACAACAACATCAAGTTTGTTCTTTTACTTTCATATAATTTTGGCCTTTTTCATAGCTTCATCCACCCAGGCCCGCCAACATCCTCCTCACAGCCGCAGATCCACCTGTGCCTATACTTGTGGACTTCAGTTTTGCTGAAAAGTATTATGTGTGGACCTCAAAGGCTTTTCTCTCCAATCTTGTGTATGGCACACTGGAAATAATATATGCTGTCGCACTCGCTCTGTTGGGGATCACCTAAAAAATGAATTCTTTCCAAATGTTGCTCAAGAATATTGCTTATTCTGGTAAAAATTGCTTAAAAAATCACAAAAATAGAGTAAAGAAGACTCTGTACTACCATCCAAACGTCTCCTTATAAATGGACTATTTTTCCGGATCTTTCTGATATTTTTCCGGCCTTTCGAAATATATTTTCCCTGGCCGGCACTTCACTCGTAATTCACTCGCGCTAATTCAAACTCCGACGCGCGCGACGCTTTCACCGTCGCGCGGCCTCATTTCACACTCAGCTCCCAAAATCAACTGGCACCCACAAACTCCGGCAGAATGGCTTCATTTCAGGTCCAGCAG
>QMFG01006381.1:0-25896 GCA_003314545.1 Ramaria sp. MG151 | reverse complement strand
AGGATAAGACGGACTTTCTGTGCGACAACTCACCGAATTACTTCACAGGCGAAGTCTTGCATTCGCATATTGCTTGATGGTGGGCTACCGTGTCTTGATGTGGTGCTGAAAACACGGGCAGCATCTCTACGGTGAATCCTTGCGATATTTTTCAAAACACGTGTCGAAAGATAACAAGGTCGACAAGTTTGGCAAAGTCGCGAATGCATCAGTTTTCAAGGACCACACCGCTTTGAACTCCGACGACCGTGTATCATGTCACTCGCAGAGGCTGCCAGCTCACGCAAAGAACGATTGTTAGCTCTACGGAAGAGAAAAGATGGACAAGGTGATACGGGTGCTGCGGGGAATGGGTGAGATCTTTGTTTTTTTTATAAGCTCGTTGCCAAAAAGTCACAATTGTTGCAGGGACGAGTCACAGCCAGTCCGCTTGAAGCAACGGAACTTTGACCCCGAAACGCGTACTTTACGCAAACATGACCCGAAAGAAGTGTTAGAAGATTCTGTAGAACAAAATGTGGAAGGCGTCGCAGAGAAAATCATTGCTGAAGACGCCGAGCGACGACAGCAAGAGCTGGTATGTACTACTCTATCCTGAGCCACCGCGAGCATAGCCAAGACATCGGTGGATTAGGATCTATTGAATATTGCACCGAAACGTCCGAACTGGGATCTGAAGCGGGAGATGCAGAGGAAGCTAGCAAAACTTGACAGGAAGACTACAGAAGCAATTCACACGCTTATTCGTAAGCCCTCGAATTAGAAACTTATGCCCACTGTTTTAAACTTGATCCCATTGTAGGGCAGCGAATTATTGCTCAGAAGGGAGGAGAAGATGATCTTGTCGGTGCACTAAATGCTCACGAGAAAGGCCGCGAAGCAGAAAACGACTCTGATGAAGAATGAAAGGATTATATATTTGGGTATCCGGCGTATGTCGTCAAATCTGTCTGTTCCTGGAATTACATGCACTCTTGTGTTACTCGTCTAGGGGTAGCGGTTCATATGTCTGGTCGCAGATCGATTGTTCAGACCATTAGTTACCACCCACTTCGCTCACATTATGTGTCGTGAATTTAGCATCCGAATTACGCGTTGGTCCTCTGGCAGTCTTTCTGGCAACCTCCCGTCATAATATGCTAATGCTGGAGAATGTGATGTTGACGTTGATGCTGATGAATAATGATAGGGACTCGAATACTGCGACGAAAATCCCTGTTGCTGACCAGTGCGGCTGCTTGTGCTTGTGTTGGGTTCGAGATCTTTTGTCCTTGCTTTCCCGCTGCGGTATACCCCTGACGGAATCGTGACATTTCGTAGCCTTGGGTCGTCAGCTGGCGTCGGAAGTTCATTCAGATCTGCCTGTGTGAAGTATGCAGTGATGTGCCACTTTGTTCGCTTCGAATTTCTTGGATCGTTCATCCAAGCGGAATATGCTTGCTTGACGAGACCCATAGGATGTCCTCCTGCTCTGGGAAACTGCGAATGGGGCGATGGACGAGATTGTCCTTGCGGTGATGAATCTACGAATCTGTAGGATCCCGCTGTATTGACTCTGGCCAAGTGGACCGCGTGTTAGAATTTATCATGCTCATTGAGGCGAAATTAACGCACTGGGACCCATGCGGTACTTTTTCCTAAGGCTCACGTTAGATTCCGACAAAGCATCTTGAATTGTTACAAACCTCATAGAACAAGAAGGGCTCCCGCGCGCGAGACTGAGTCCACATTCTTCCGTCTGTCCATCTCTTCAAACCGTATTCATCGTCACTTTCCTCCCAGACAAACACCGCACCAGAGCGTATAAACATGTTCCGTTCCCCCTCATTGAGCCGGCGTTCTACCAGCTGGAGGACGCCAGAACGGACGGCCTCGAGCACAATCTGCGCGTCACGTGCATCCCGGATGCGAAGCCTTGGATGTGTTGGCCGCTGCAGGTCCTGTACTGGAGAATAAAACATGGCCAAAGGATGATTATCACTGGAGGTAGGAGGTGTGGACTAGATTGAGAGGATACTGGAGATCAACGGCGGCCTTCGTTACGGGGTTCTGGGGAGTGCTACGCGACTGCTGGCGACATCTTGTCAGAACCATGGGTCTATATGCAGCTAGCTATCTCACAAAAAGGGAGGCCACAGCCTGTAAAAGGAAGGTGTGCGTCACTCGTAGAACAAAGCTTATGGCTCCGCAGAGTTTGCCGGAAGTCTGCTGTCGATCTGAAGCAAGCCGTGGGTATGATGGTTAGGAACCATTTCGTGGCAAGTCCAGAGGCGTAAGCCAAATAGTCTTCCAACCTCAGAATGGACGAGCAAGGCACACCAAGTGGACTACGCGGCCACCTCTAAAAGTTTAAATGCGACGACGACAATGGGAACCGACATCGAAGTGTCCTTGTTCACGCAGCTTATGGCCAAGGAAAGGATATACAAGGGTGTATAAATTAGACCCGGAAGGCCGCTTTCAGGGACAAGTTTAGGCTATACTATGGTAGGTTTTGATGGCTTAGACGGGACATCTTATGACGATGCCGCACATGATGAGCGGTGTGAACCTTGGTTTCCTTCGTTCGTGGTAAACGAAGTTTAATCTATGTATTCGGCACCTGGAGACTGGCCGGTTCTCACACCAAAACGGCGTCACACCAGTCGGACTGAATCGGCGCTATGACAGTTAGTTGTCTCGGCATGGGCGCGTATGGCGGTTAAGGGGTGCCTTGCAGCGAGTGTCCAAGGTAGAGTACTTTCAATGCAGTCTTGTGCGTTGCCAGAATACTCATGAGATAGCACGTATCACCTGAGGATTATAAACAAGCTCCAGGTTGGTCCAATATAGACGTTGCTGGGCCGCTGTAGGGTAAGCCGCAGAAAACTGGCGTCAAAACATTTATTTTCGAACTTGAGACGCCACCTTTGTTATTCAAGATATAGACTATGCCGACACTTCCGATATCCTGAGATCGATCAGATTCTTCTCAGGTGCCAAGCATGTACAGGAGGCCCAAGGTTTGCGCCGTTGTGTGCATGTATAGCTCCGTGCCTATATGAAGCAGTACGGCTTCCATGAATCACGCGGAGATGATCCTGAGGCCAGATGGCGCTGGACAATTCCCAATGGCCCGCAAGTGTATGCTCAACGTGAGAGTGAGTGCTGTCAGGGCCCAGGGGCACCGCATCGATAATGCAAAGGTCGTACGAGTTACAGAGATGATACGTAGAGGCTCTCCTTAATACATCAACTTTGATCTCTAATTGGTGACAAGCCTGCGATAAGACGAAGCTATGTTCCCGTTGACAGGTTGTGATCTTTGCACCATGCCCGGGGTTCGGAGGGTTGTTGCAAACCGGGTAGGGTAAAAAAATTCCCCTCCTCAGCTCCCTCGGACAAAATTTGATAACTTGTCACACGTCACGCCCAGTAGAGAACTGCTATTTCTTTTTCTTTTCCCTCTTTATTTTGGCCTTGGAGCAAATTTTTCTAGGTTGTTGAGCCAGGGATGTTATAGAAGCAAGCTACCCAGTGACCTTGCCACATGTGAGACACACCAGTCGACCGAGCCTTTACCCTTGTCGGAACTTTTGTGTCACGCAAAAAGTGACCACGCTCATTGGTTGAGTGATTCCAATGTTCGAGCGCTGAAATATGAACTCTCCTACTCGCCACACTGAAAGTTGCGTGGTACCCGACGAACGCCTTGGCATGGCAATTTTGGGGCCGAACACCGTCTTTGAATTGAATATAACATACGATTGTTATTAGTTGATGAATACATTCTGTCGAGTCGAAATTCAAATACCGCCACGGCGCTAAAATTATAGCTGCCAAGAGCCCGCGCACAGCACTCGACGTTTAGGTCATCGTTGTAATGTCTCTACAGGAGGAAAATCAGCTCCCCCGGGTCCCGAGCCTTACGCAGTATTGTTATCGATGTGCGCACAGATTTCTTATTTCTCCCGGAGTCTCACACAATTGTCCTGGCAGACATCAACTCACATCTCGATGGTCAGAATGTATCTGTCTCGACCTAATCTACAACAGTCTGACTGGCCCTTGTAGCTATTCTAAGTCTAGGAGATACGCCCTATTCACTTTGTGAACCCATTCTTCGAAGTTGCTCTGCAGAACAGCTGCTCGCTTTGGAAAAGAACTCAACGGTGAGAGAGGGACTGCATCAATTTTGGACGACGCGCTGAAGAGGTGTTTATGTCCGGGGCAGCATTTAGAAAACGAAGACCAAGGTATGCAGACTCTCCCAATCTTACCCAATCTCTGTCTCATACCCAGTCTCGTGGCAGCTGTCTGGCAGGCTCTCTGCTTTCGAGATTTTCCTAGGTCTAAAGCACAGTATGAGGACAGCGAGTTTTCCGAACCCGATTGCTGGAGGAAACAATACTTTGTACGCGAAGTGATGTCAACGCGGGCTGTTTTCTCATGCACATATCCACTGTTCAGGTCTGCCGTGGTTCCGAGGAAAAGAGGTTAGAAGAAATTGGCACTCGCATTAGAAGCAGACGTGAGGAAGCAGACCAAGAGAAGAAAGACCGGCAAGTGATCTATACAGATCGGCTGCCTCCTGCCAAGAGAGCACGCTGTACGTTCCACATTGACGTGAAACGTGGTGGATATAGCTAAACCCTTCACTTAGTCAACAACCCTGGAACAAGCAAGCCTAAGACTTTAATTGAAAAAACGCGGGCAGAGTCCATTAAAATCCAACGCTTAGTATACGGTCCTTCGATGCTGCCACCTATGTCGACCAAGGCTGTGAAACCACGGCTGGTGTCTCCTCCCAAGGCCAAAACAACGACACTTCAAACACCATCTTCAAAAAATTCCGCAGTCTCCAGCCGCAGCTCGGCTATCGAAAGAAATTCATTAACTCCTTCACCACCCAAACCACTGGCACAGCCGTCAGCGGGTGGACACGGAACGCCCAAGAAAGATCCTATGGCTACACTGTTCATGCCTAAGCACAGAGCACATTCGCAATTACCCACCGAACCACCTCTCACCCTTCGGCGCAAGTAGTAGGATCATTATGTTTTTCCTTTTTCTTTTGACACTGCCAAGCCCACGTTTACCGCAATCCCACGCCGAACCGCTGTTCTTCAGTTTGCTTCTAGTCTCCATATAGTATCATCCGATCATTCATCTCATGCATTGCTCATGCACATAATACCCATCCATCGTAATCAGGTTCATGTCAGATTGTAAGAAGGGGCAGCATGTTGTATTTCCTCTCAGATCTGTTGTCTCTAGTGGTTTCATACGCTAATTTAATCAGTGTCCCAAATTTGAGTGATTCTTTGACTCGTAGATAAACGGTGACGAGTGTTCTGTTCCCTATTCCACAATTCACCAGTCACCAGTCACCAGACTGTATGAACATATGTCTGAAGGATAGAGGTTCCAAAGTCTAAGCGGCATCTTAACATGGTGACGCTTCTGTGTGCCTACGTGGCCATGTCCTTGTACACTATTCATAACCAGCCCAAGAGGGCGGATGACTCTAATAAACGTTCCTGGTCCGCACGTCCAGCGCCACCGAAGGGCTCCATATGCCACGGATGTAAAAATGGCGGTAATTATCGGTAGTTTTTGCGTCGAATATGACCATCTTGAGCGAGTGTCGACTATGAAACTGTTCCTCAGAGAACAAATGAAGGGCGCTGAACTGCTCCCGGACGATTTGGGAACTGCGCAGTATCTCGTTCTGTTCTCATGTTCCTGGTTTCAATGCGGACAAAGGCGGACACCATGCCTGGGAATAGGGATGTTTGATGAGTCGCATGCGGGAGGCTAGGGCAGGGCGGCGATGAAGAAATTTCTCATAACCGGGGAAGCAATTGTGACCATTGTTGACTAGTCATCCTCCGTAATGACAGGTAGTGGTATGGAGCACTTCGCGGTGAGGGAATTTAACGGAGACGAAGGTGGGGTCCGGGTAGCGTGTGAAATATCACTGATTACCGCGGAGATGGAAATGGAGATTAAACAAAAGTCCGCCAAAAGTAAGCCAGGACATGCGACGTCTTCCTCTCTCACACTCACACAAGGTGTCAGAGTAGTTTGACAACCGAAAAATGAATTCAAAACTGATTATCAGATATAAAATATTTGGGCAAGGAAGGAAATAAAACTCATCCCAATTGCAGTGGTTGGATGTGCGACGAGAAGCATGCGCAATGAGCGACGAAGAAAACATCTTTGGCATCTAGCGGTTGGAACTTGACGGGGAAAACCGGGACAAGAACGCATGTGGGGGTGGGACGCGCAGTCCTGCATGCTAGGCATGTCCGAAGGCGCTGTTGGACGCTCACCGCCCCTTCTCCTAAATCCTCATAGAAAGGAGTGGGAAATAGATGCAATCAGCCGTGCATCAAGAACGTCCTGAATACATAATGAACTGACGCCACAGCTCTTCTTTTCCACGTAATCATAGCAGGAGAGGCGGCTTTTCCCCACGTTTGCGTCCAAATTGAAGCCCTCGTCGACGGAAAGTCCACTGAAAAGTTCCCGAATTAAGGGTGAGCCTTCTCCTATTCTCTGAATGGACAATGGAGTTACACACGCTTTCCATGCACAGGACAAATGTTCTGATGCACAGGCAAGGTTAACGATTATTTTTCAATTAAACATCGCTCACCCGCGTTGTTCCGTGGCCAAGGCCAAGCGTTTCCCTGAGGGTGATTTGCAAATCCTGTGGCCGTCTCTACATCCATGCCATAAACCCCCAGAATAAACATACATGGTGGGGCGAAACCGATTTAATGGACTCGAAACATTAGTGTAATGTGGTGATTTTTGCCACGCATACTTGTATCCGCTCTCGTATGGAACCGGGAGACTAAGGGACCAATTTAAAACGATAGTTTGTCTTATCTTGGGGTTGACAAACAGAGGACGCAACACGTGCACTAACCGTTCTGACGAATTGTTAACACCCCGAGACGAGGAGATAGCGCAGCGTACGACGAGGAACTGGTTATGGAATGCATGACGTATTTCTATTCCCAAGCAGCGGCGTTTCTGCAGTGAACAAGATTTAATGGCGACAGAAGAGGGGGAGTTGGCGTGATGAGACATTACCACGAATGATCACGGAGATTCAGTTGAGTAAAAGGCAACTGACGAGTTTGCACCGACTCTAATGACGCATATATGCAGGTCTAACAGCGACGAAACTTGAACACCTTGCTTCCTCCGAAAGATGTTTCGCCATACCTGTGTGGTCGCGAGTTCTGCGCCCCCTTCCTATGCATCACCGTAGGAGATGGACAAGAGAAACACGTATAAGGCTCGAAGGGAGGTCAGGTATGGACAGTGTCAAGAAATGGTGCGTCGCCACATGTCCCGCTAGCCATGACTAAACAAGGCTGAGCCTAGGACAGTGGTTTTCGTTGCGGTATTGTAAGCTGGAACGGTGCGATATAGTAGGATAGCTCCGCCACTGTACAAACTACAACAACGGTAGGTACGTGGATACCGAGAAAGTAGGATAAAATGGAGGTAATGCTTCACATGTCTTCCGTGACTACATTGCTATCGACGGCATCAGCTGAGTCTTTGAATCACCAGGGGGATGAGAAGTTAAAATACACTTCACCGCGACGGCTTGAGGTTCTCCTAATACATCCATTCAAAGGTACGGTAGTAGGGCGGTGTGAACTGTAGATATTAACAATAGTCACGCAAAACCTAATAACATGTGCTCCACCTGACGCGCCAAGTTGGATCAGGAGTATTAATTGAAATATTTGAATATTTGGACATACTCTTTTCATCATCCACACCAATGTGTTCCATCGCCGAGCGATGGCGTCCTTGACAGCTGCTATATCATGCAGAGGTGTGAAAGCTCATATTACCCCGAAAATGTCTGCGAAGTAGATGTCTGCTTGTGGTGACCGGTAAAAACATTCGTCAATTATTGTGCACGACTACAAAAACTGATCAAATAACTGAACAAAGTAAGCTGGCCAAGACTGAGAAGAAACTGGGGACTGTAGTGAATCTAGTTAGATCAATCTTCGGCTACGTTTTGACCGCACATGTCACCATTGGCTCAAGAAAGATGAAAGCATCATGAAACAAATGCCTCGGGGGTGAAGAGAGACCAGCTCAATTTATGATCAGATGGGAATTGAAGTTTGGCAAGTTGCGCGAGGCAATGTTTGTGATATGGGGCGTGTTGTTTGTGGAAGTGTGCCCGGCCCAGACTCGTTACTTCCCTACTCCCCGCAGTACTTACGCATCCTCTACAGTTCGAGTTCCTCTTTCGCGTTTCGACCATGAAGGGCCAGTCGTCTTTAATCCGTTTGTTGGAGAAGATCCCAGCATCAAACGCAGTGCTACTGTTTCAAAGACCATGGTGAAAGCAAGTTCACCAGCAGTCATTGTTGGAATATCCTGCTGTTACTGTGCTCATGGAAAGTGTGAATTTACTACATCGACATCAAAATATTGGCTCAATAAAGAGCGGTATGTATTGAACACCACAGCTTATAGGGGAGCTCCGCCGAGTCAGACGATAAGAGCCGACCTGCCTTGCTTATAACGATATTCCAATCAACCACCCGCTATTGCTATTGTACTTGTCAATTTACGCCAAGAGACTTGTGGATTGAGATGTCCATGTGCGACTGAACATATGCCAGAGAGCGTTAGAGTATCATTATTATGTATATTAAAGGAGTATACTATCGTAATCGTGGGAAGAATGACTTGTAACCTCATCGTATTGGAGGCGTAAGCGTAAGGCGGCTGCCTTTGAAGTTGCTCTTAACTGCGATCATCCTTTGATAATTGGGCAGAATCGAATGTGCCACGATTGAGTACCCATCGCACTCGAATACACCGGTTCACCCATCTGGGCACCACCGGGACTATTCTGAACCTATCACAAGTACAACCCCCTCATCTTTAACCCCTGCCGCTCTGGACGCCTCCCAATCCAGTTACCAGAGGCTCGTCCCCTCCACCCGCACAAGGTCACAGAGAGATTCAGACGACGAACACAGCCTTCATTCTAATCACTCTCTGCATTCTGCTGTAGCCTCGCCACAATTGCCACCTACCACTAGCGAATACGACCTCAACGAGCCTGCACGCAAGCGACCTCGTATCGACACCATACAATCATCTACACAGTCCAGTCTTTTTTCATCCCCTATTTCCACCTCCCAGGGTTTGCACGTAGCCAACAACATGAGGCTCCTCGACGCACCTTCTTCGCGCTCTCCAACTTCTTCCCCTGATCTGCCTGAACTAATTCATGAACGAGGTAATGTTGTGGACTCCTCTTCGATCGCTGGCCCTTCTGGCTCAAATGGTCACTTCAACGGTGTGTCGTTGGCAAATGGACATACCCGCTCTTCATCTGGCCCACGAGAGGTCGTCAGAGTGACGCTCCCTGGGACAGCATTATATGAGGGCTCACATGTCGACCGAGAAGAATTTGTTAGGCTTGTTATACAAAGCTTACGTGACGTTGGATACACGTAAGTTCCGTTCTTGATCCACATGGCAATACCTATTGAAGTACTTCGCACGCAGTGAGTCCGCCAATGTTCTTGAGGCAGAGTCTGGATATAGGCTCGAATCAAGTGTAGTATCAGCCTTTAGAGAAGCTATAATGCAAGGCCGTTGGGAAGAGGCAGAGGAGGCCATGGAACGCCTCGGTGCTCCTGACGAGGACGATCGCAGGGTTTGTTCATGTTCTTTGGTTTCCCATACGACATTCCTTCTCATCCTTCGCGTATTCTTATTCAGGCTGCCAAGTTCTTGATAAGCCAACAGAAATATCTCGAACTACTTGAGGCGCAGCAATTGAATGCGGCGCTGGTCGTGCTTCGTAGCGAGCTTGCACCACTAAATATTGACCCTGAACGGCTGCAATTGTTGTCCAGGTGCGTTTCAGCCTTGTAAATATGAATCTTAGCGTGATTGACGCGTTTGCGTTAGTCTACTTATGTCACCCAGTGGGGATGAGGTACGTCGAGGAGCGCGGTGGGACGGCGCTCGAGGTTCTTCTCGACATCGGTTATTACTATATCTACAACGCAAGTGTCTGATAGATTGAGTGCATTTGGATTCAGACTCACTGTAGTTTATCCGTAGGGTATATTCCGTCTTCAGTGATGATCCCGCCACGCCGTTTCGATGTCCTTCTTGAGCAGGCACGAGAGTATCAACGCCACTCTTGTGTATACCACAACACGTCGGCGCCGTTCTCATTATACACCGACCATACGTGTGGACGTGAATCTTTCCCAGGAGTAACAACCCTCATTCTTGCAGAGCACGAGGACGAGGTGTGGGACCTGCAATGGAGCCACAATGGTTGTTACCTCGCCACCGCATCGTCCGATCAGACAGCGATAATCTGGCGAATTGGGGTGAGCAGACTCTTATCTTAAATTTGAGATCTTATTGACCGGTGTCTGACTTTGTATTAACTAAAAATAACAGCCCAGTAATCCTTCAGGGCGGGAGTGTGTACCGGAACAGGTATTACGAAATCATCTAAAAGCCGTCAACGGGCTTGCGTGGTCGCCAGATGATGAGACGCTTCTCACTTGTGCCGATCAAATCATTAAGGTGTGGAAGACAAAGGTATGAAGCATTGATTACACGCTTGGGGCACGCTAATATCACAATGTTAGACCGGCGTTTGTCTCAAGGATTTAGATGCACACACAGACATTGTGACGGCACTAGAATGGCTCCCAGACGGGTCAGGCTTCATCTCCGCGGGGATGGACTCGCGGATAATTTTCTGGGTGAGAAAGCTTTTGTCTTTTCACATATGCTATGACCTGATTCCGGCTTCCTCCCGCAGGACAACCAGGGAAAGCAAGTTGATGCGTGGGACGATATCCCAATTCGAATAACAGATGTCTCCACCGCACCTGACGGATCGCGCCTCGTCGCTGTAGGGGTGTCGCGCGCGCCTATCACGGTGTCACTTGATGAAAATCAGCAAGATATCGAGGGTAGCACACCACCTCAAGCTACAGGTACAGCGCCTATTATACAGAAATTCGAGAAGCGCATCATGGTGTGGAGATGGGCGGAGAAGTCGGTAGAAGCGTGAGTATACTTGTGGATTGTAAATTCACGATTGATTGAGTTGGGTTAGCTCGATCACACTGGAAGGTCTTGGTGAAGTGACCAGTGTGAAGATCTCGCGTGATTCGCGGTATGCCATGGTGAGCCATGGACCAGATGTGAGTCAAATTTTGCTACGAGATAAGCTCTTAGCTTGACATATCTACAGGAAGTGCAGCTGTGGGATTTGGAGGCAGTTCGACTGGCACGTAAATTCACTGGCCAGCGGCAGAGCAAGAATGTCATTCGGAGTTGTTTCGGCGGTGTGGACGAGCATTTTGTTGTAAGCGGGAGTGAGGGTGAGTAGTCCTATATTGCTACCAACGTCACTCTCACTCATTCCTCTTGTATTTTTTTTTTTCAGATGGCAAGGTGTATGTTTGGCATCGGGATACTGGCGAACTTCTCGAGGCACTCGGGGGTCATGGTGCAGGGAGCGTCAACTCTGTTGCATGGAATCCGCGAGACCCACGCGTGTTCGCGTCATGTTCGGACGACCGCACGGTACGAATATGGGAGGCGCAGCCACCACTGTCTCCCTTGATCGAGACACAAAGTAAAGGAAAGCAAAGATGGGATATGGATGCTGGAGCTGTGGGATAGCCAGTCTTCTCGCACCATTTAGGGTGAATATCTCGCTTCTTCCCAATTCATTTGCACCGGTACTTTGCTTTCTCTTATAGACCCTGTTCATTTTGCATATTCATGTAGCGACACGCCGACCAACCCTTTACGCATCCCACGCTGAACAAGCATACATAGATATTGAATTTGACTAGTGAAATGCATATTATTTTGTAGTGGAAACAACATTAACCTCTCATGGATTCAGAATGGTCTTGAAGTCTTTCCGAGGTAGATGACTACGAGACAGTGAGAATATGCACAACTAAACAATTTATGAGAATACCCTCCTCAAGCCTCAGGTCACGAGGTATTCTTGCTGTAACACAAGAGTCACTATACGTGGAATATATGTTTAAGCTTTAGGAAATGAGGGGGACATTTGGTGACGAATTGACACCCTAATCCCAGAAATTATATACTGCACTTCACCACCCAGCTGACGCGACCCCGTGGCGCCACGTTATGTCACATGTGTCACGCATCACACAAATCACATGCGAAGCCCCAATGTAGCGGAGGCGCCGTGCCGAAATTTCCAAGAACGCGCTTCAGGCTTCCCCATGATCAACTCGGAAGCTCTCAGACAGAGAGGTACGAGCACCAATGTTTCCATCAACCAACTCGACTCTCTAGCAATGAAGCAAAGTGGTGTACTCGACCGCCTCACCTTGACATGGTGGGAGATACCTGCTTGGATGCAAAACAACGAATACATCCTCTCAGGTTATCGAAGGCTAGCAATACAGGTTATTCTGAACGCGGGTGACGTACTTATGTTTAAAATTATTGCAATAGAGAGCAAAATTCCATTGCTGGGTGCATCCACTCGATATATGGATGTAAGTTTTAGAATTGACTGTTATTACTCTTCTAATTTCTCCTCAGACTTTCATAATGAGAGTAGTGCGTGTATATTTTCGACGATGTGGCTGCATGTCAAGAGTTCATCTTCTGATAGTCAACATTCACACCCATCTGTGGGGCGCCGTCCTCTTCGTCTTTCTCTCATTCACTCTCTATAGTGGCTTGGCGCAATATCCGTCGGTCAACTATTACGACTTTGTGCACTTTGCAATCTTTCTGGTGTCCGCGGCGATCTGCTTGTTTTCCTCTGCATCATACCACACAATGTCATGCCATACGGTAGTACGCTTGTTTCCATATTTGATATTCAAATAAGAGGGCCTGAGCTTTGGGTAGATCCACAGCTGGTGTCATGCCCTTGACTATGCAGGGATTGTAGGTGAGTGTAGGTCCGCATTTTTAGCGCCATGTCTTTCTCATCGATTCGCTGTATAGTTCTCATTGTTGGATCTTTCTTTCCTTGTATATATTATACCTTCTATTGTGACCCGCACCTCCAGACCATATATCTTTTGGGTATTACTGTCTCAGGTACAGGTAGGTATCCATTTCTCTGGAAAGTATTACAACCATTACCTCTATGCTAGGCGCGTCATACGTTGTGCTGTCACCAAGCTACTCTCGTTCTACCCATCGGGGGGCTCGTACTGTCATCTTTGTGGCACTTGGCTTATTTTCTATTCTGCCAGTGACTCACGCAATATATGCGTTCGGTTTCTACAAACTGTCTCAGGAGACAGGACTACTCTGGCTTATCACTAGCGGCGCGTTGTATCTCTCCGGAGCATTAATCTAGTGAGTCTTGCCTGTAACTAGATGCATCTCTGAAGAAGGTTCAGTATTGATATATGTGATACAAGTGCTAAGCGTCTCCCCGAGAGATGGTTTGCTCAAAGTAGTAACAGGTTCTTCGACTGCTGGCTGTCCTCACATCAGATATTCCACGTGCATGTGGTGTTGGCGGCATTGTCTCATTACACCTGTATTCTTAAAGCCGCGGATCACCGACACGGAGTTTTAGGAGGTGTTTGCTTGCCTCAGTAACCAGACTAGCTCCGGAAATGAACCTTAGAATAACAGAGACTATTCAGAAACAACTTGAAATACAAATCCCTGGTAGTGGCAGAAAGAATGACAGCAAGAAAACAATTTGTTACTTTGGAATATTTTCCCGTGCCTGCGCTCGTATCTTACGTTCATACGCCTGTTTGTCATTTCTGTCACAAAGTAAGCTGCAGCATCGATCCGGAAAAAAAGGGAAGTTTTACTTGAACATCGTATACGCATCACTCTGTGCAGGATCGTTCACATTTGGATCATTAAGGAGATCCTGTATGCCTAGTAATATCTAGTAAAGTCGAATAAATTTCGTAGAAAAAGAAATTAAGGAGCATGGATGTAATCACCTGCTTAATCGTGATAGCGGGCTTCCAAGATTTTTCTTCGTCTAGAATGGATAAACAAACAGTTCCTGACGGGTAAACATTGGGGTGGAAAAGTGGGGGGGTGAATTTGCCTGATAAAGTTTCAGTTCCAGGTGTGCAGCACCAATGGAGCCAAACCTTCACATTTGGGTGGCTTGGATGGGTAATCTTATAAACTATGAGCTAGAGGCATTTATGCGAAATTTCTGATGTAGTAAACTTACCTTCTGGAAAGCTCATGGTAAGCTTAAATACGCCTCCTTCCCACGATGTCTGCAAGTTCATAAGTTTTCTTTGAGTTAATAAAGTGAAGCGCTTCAAATAGGTGACATATATGGATTAAGCCGGTCACTCACACCTGGCTTCCCAGGTATGCCGACTTCCCACTCCATGAGGTTTAAGGACCCATCTAATGCCTTGGACGGCTTCGCATAGAAACCCTATTTGCGAGCGGTTAGCTGAAACCTCGCGACGCACGGGAAGTCCAGACCCACAAATGGATGGTCTTTCCGCCATTGTTTGCGCTCTTCTGCGAGACGAGTACGACATATACCTGCCATCCTGGAGAAAGGTTTAGATGTATACGAGCGAGGAAAGAACGCAAACACGCGGTGGCGAGAAGGTCCAGAGAGTTCAAGGAAACGTCGTGACAGCTGCACGTCACATGAGCGTTACATCTGTCACATCTTGCATCGAGAGAACATCTGTGGGTTCTTCTGGTCGTATTGAATATTGACACTTCAAATATGTTCCTTATCAGCTTGATCTTCGCCGACGATAACTTTGATCTAACCTCATGTGGATTCAGACACCTATATACACACGGAGTCTCGGTATCAACACTACTGCGCTGTAGTCATTGATTTGGTTTCAAACGCAAACTTGAGAGTGTGTCATCGACTTGTAGGATGCTCTCGGTAATGAGAGCGTCAAAGCATTCAGCACACCTCGAATGAAAATTGGCGAATTGTGTAATGCTATGCTAGCGATGTGTATATCTCGCGGCAGAATAAGTCCTACCGTCGGCAGAAACCAGGGTGTACCTTTTTTAGCTCTGCTGACCTCGTCAAGCATCCACAGCTATGGATGTTCAAGATAACCTTGCACTAGTGGACGAAGAAGGGGAGCCTGGGCCTGGCAGCCCTGCTCCTTCGTTGTATTCATTTCACTCTTCCCTCGACGGGCCACTTATGGTACGTCTCTGTTGGGGCGTTTGCTGCTCCTGGCTACCCTTTTGACCCTACTTGGTCAAGCTCCGTGATCTGCATGGTCGCACGCTCAACAGTTCTAACGAGGTAGGCACTGAAACATCCCAGCCCTTTAAACTAGTCTTTCTGACATTATCACTAAGCTGTACATGTTTCCTGCGGTATGAAACAACCCATATGCGGTGCTCCCACTGTGGTATTGGTCTAATATATTTTGCCTGCCAAGGATGGAGAAGAACACGACCGCTTGGATCTCCAACATGCAATTTATACTCTGAGCCTGGGATCTCTTTACCCAGCTGCTGATAGTGTGAAAAGAGCACTCGCACCTCGTCTGTATGGTGCTCCCCCAGCTATCCTGGATGTGGGTACTGGAAGCGGAAGTTGGTGCATATGACCGACTCATTGTGTTGAAATGCACAATTTTCACATATCTGCGGCAGGGCCCTAGCAATGGCCAGAGAGTTTCCTCATTGCGAGGTTGTAGGTGTGGACCTTGCACCTGTTCGCTTGTCTAGGTTCGTGACTATTACCTGACAAGTCCATGTTTGTGACTAAATGCTCTGAGTGCTCGAGCAGCCCACTGCCAACCAATTGCCGGTTCGTGACTTGATTACTCCTACAATCCTCAAACCACCCTTACTCCCCTTCACAGCTTTGAAATAGATGATGTGTGACCTCTCCTATCTCAAGACGATTACGGCTCACTCGCAGTAAAATGTTAGGCAAATCTTGGGTTTTCACACTATCAAGAATGCTTTGATGTTGTGCACGCAAGAGCCGTTGGCGGAGGCGTGAGCTTTTCTTTGATTCATGAGATGTATGAAGTGCTGAAAGCACCCCCAGATTCGGGATTATTTAAAGCTTTTGAGTGAACTAGCGAGTGTCGTGCGGCCAAAGGGTGTTCTACTATTCGCCGATGGCGACATGCAATTGTATGACGAGCATCACCAGCCTCTTCCAGTTTCAGAACCAGGGGAAGAATCCTTCTCGTGGACACAGCGCATCTTCCATGCTACTTATAGTTCCATGAAAATGAGAGGGTCGCAACTGGTGAGTATCCTTCAAACACACCCTCAGTTATGGATTAGAATCATCGCTATAGGATGCAGCGTCCTTATTACCATTATGGTTGTCTCGCATGGAGGAACTGGAGAACGTAGGGGAACTGAAAATTTTTATCCCCCTCGGTCCGTGGCGGAAAGGTGAGACCATCACCGTTGGCTTGAACAAGAACGGTATAGATTTATTTGGGGCTGCAGGTGATCCACAGGAAGAAGCCCTCGGTGACATGTTGCGTACGAACGCTCTTATGCACATAATGGGTATGCGCCCGCTTTTGAGAGAGTAAGTCTTCCCGCCTTTGCTATATAATGTTGCTTTTCTACTCGTATGTCTATAGCGAAGGTTATCCGGCTAATATAGTCGACATGTGGATAGCGGAGGCACAAAAGGAGCTAAAGGAGCTAAAGGTACACCTGTACGCGAGGTGGTGCTTCGCATGGGCTGAAAGGAAATGAAACACCTGGATCGATACTGGTGTGTCATTTTATCATATCACTGCTGTTATCCATATTCTCCTGGTTTTATGCTAAGTTCGTTGGTTGTAATGGGAATTTAAGACTCGTAGTCAGTGTAATTATGCATGTACGCAATGCTACGTCGGGATTCAAGTCTATCTTTATCGATACACCCAAGTCAACGGCGCTGCATGCAAACTCGATATTCACAACCAGGAAACTGATTCCTGCGTACAGAGGATGCAAGTTATATATACATAATCGAACCGATATCTTCCGTGATGTAGAACAGTGAATATTCAGTGAGGCGTCTGGGTGACGGCTGCGCAAGCTATTGGGGACATGAATCTCCAACTGTGTACCAATTGTGCGAGCCCATATGATCTTCCAGTCCGCCATAGTCGTTTTTCGAGTTTTTCACATGTAACTTCGTGCGAACAGGCACTATGATAGCATGTTTGCTCCAGAGCCGACCATCACAATCGAAGACAGTCTAGACAAAGTTGCGAGGATGGTTATTTCATAACGTATTGACAAGATACAACACTTGCCAACTTCTGCAAGACGTTTTCCGGATCTACGAAGGATCGTTGGTCCATGTGGCACATCTACCGGAATAAGTCAGCAAATTGACAAGACATAAACGCACTCGGCTGCTCACATCGCGAAGAGCCTTTGCAATGGGCGGAAAAAGCTTCCCTGTAGTGAATTTTAGCTCCTGCCGTGCCGATTGCTTGTTCGAGAGTAAGATGATGTATATTCAAAGTGTTCAAGTACTCCTTTAATATCGACTCTTTGTGAGGTATTCTACACGCGGCAAATGGCAGTTATTGCTGCAAAACGGAAGCTGCTTACGTCACAACAACGATATCCCTCGCTCGAAGCCACTTGAAAACTTGGGTTCCGTCATGGTGAGCCGCCTTGGTTCTCTACGACCTCTGGAACGGACTTAATCACTGGGTGGAATGACCCATCAGAGTTAGAAGCCAAAGGTGCGAGACCGCTGAAACACTCCGTGATTGTACCGTGCTTCTTGTGGAGTCAAGCAGAGCTTTGAAGGCTTCTCAACAGTAGAAATAGATTTCGATCTGTATGAATTTTAATAAGGGAGAAACCGAAGATGTACCGCATGTACCTGGTTAATTGAGGCACAATGGTTGTCACAACCAAGTATCTTTCAAGTGCTTGACCAAGGCATACTTGTGTGCTTCTTCGCAGGTCCTTGAGCGATCGCTGAAGGGACTCTCCCACTGTTCTCCCCGGTTGGAAGGATGTGAGTCTCGTTGTTACGAAGAGTGATTCACGAGGGAAGCTAGCGATAGTCTCGCCAGAGAAACCCTATCGATGGAGGTGAGGATCGGGTCAACATTCCGAGGTAGCAGTGAGAAATGGGCGTACTCAGTTCGCATACAGAGCAGCCTCAAGTTGTGCAAGGCTGTATTCGTGCCAACGTAATCCAGGATGTCTTGGCGCAGTCGCTCAAGGTCAGGCATTGTAGATGATTTGCTGGTAAAAACATGGTTACATATATAGCTGGAAGCATGGGGGTGGGAAATATGGGGATGTTACTTCAACTCCGATTTCCACCCGTAGCGGCGACGGTACTATTAATAAAAATTACTCAGTATCAACTACTGTATACTTTACCAGTTGAAATTTCAGGTCGAAAGTGGGCGCAACTTTCTTTGGTGCCGCTTGGTAATCTCGGCATTATTTGGCGTCACACCTTCGGCTAGGCCGAAGGTCAAGCCTCTATTTAACACAACGCCATGGACGACGTTGCCACAGAGGCGGCCACATCTAGACCAGGCTCCCCTGTTTCTCAAGTGCCAGAGCTTCCCACAGTTCGCCCACCCGCTTATAGGTTCAATTGGGAGGGCTCGTCTTTGCGTCGTACAGGACCTCCCAGCGTATCTGAGGCTACAGACAACAGAGGCGACTTATATGGCTCCCCCAAAGGCGATTTGTTTCCTTTCAGCAATATCTCATCTTCGGCTCTTGCTTTGCCGCATGACTGGAGCAGCTCAAAACACGGTTTTAATGGTGTGTGGTCCATACCTTTCTTTACATGGAGCAGCTAGTTTTCTGACATGTTATTCACTAGCCATTTCTACCGTCCTTAACAACCCCCATAGGCGCGCAGCTCCTCCAAAGGCGCACTCAAGCCTACCAGCTGTTCCACCTGCAGAGTTACCTCGAGTGAAGCGGAAAGACTTCGAACCTTACCTCGCTTCAATCGCACCTGAATGGGAGCAATTTGAACGAAACGCACGGCAGGGACGTGAAGGATCTGCCCAAATATACTCCGCCTCTCCACCTGAACCCGACCCTCCATTATCTGCTGCCTCTTCTACCGGTCCATCAAATGCAGATGTTCCTCGGACACCACGCACAGTTCAGTTACCTCCGGGGAAACCTCTTCCATCGCTTAGCATTGTTCCTTCTGTCTACTTTAACTCCTCGTTTGACCTAGGCGATCCACAGACCTTCGCACTTGTCACTGAGGCCCTTGAGGGAGAGGACGACAAGACCTTTGACCCAGCGGCAGTTGCTCATTCACTCCCTCTACTCGAGAAACTCTCCCATTATGCTGATGTGGTTGAGCAGCATCTCGTACGCGAGATTTCGCTGCGCAGTTCTTCCTTTTTTTCTGCACTCACCAATCTACAAGACCTTCAGGTCGAATCTCGTCTGTGTCTTGATCGTGTTACCAAACTCCGGGAGATGCTGAAAGAGGTGGACGAACGTACGGCTAAGCGTGGGCTTGAGATGGTTAGGCTGGAGAGTAGACTTGCGAATTTAGACAAGGTCTGCGAGGGTGCCAAGGTTGTGAAAGATGTAGGTGATTTGGTGGGTGTGGCAGGAGGCCTAGTGCACGCGGGGGAGTGGGGTGAGGCTTTGGGTGTCATCGAGGAGCTGGATGCGCTATGGGAAGCTACGCCTTCTACTCCTGGAAAGGATGTGGACAACCAGTTGTCAAATGGTCACACATCAGTTCGGGAGACACGGACACCTATTCCACTCTCATCCCTTCATGCATTTTCCACTCTTCCAGCACATCTACGAGAGTTGACATTAGAGATCGCATCCTCACTCACAGCCGATTTGGTTTCTGTACTGACATCAGACTTGCGTGGCCGAACAGAGTCCAGTCGGGGCACAGAGAAGGCTAACGAGCTATTGCAGGATCGGTTGAAGCCGCTGCTGCAGGGCTTGGTTCGTACGGAAGGTGTCAAGGCTGCACTGGGCAGCTGGAGAGAACTTGTTATGGCAGAAGTCAGAGGAGCTGTTAAGCGGGTACGTGTTGGGTATTGATGTTTTTTTTGCTCTATATTGACCTGGGCTGCAGCATTTGCCATCGTCTACCGATGTCGATGAAGACGATGAAACTTCGAAGAAAACGCTCACTGAACGGAGGTACATGAAATTGAATCTATGTTTAAACTCTTGTATCTCACATATTTCTAGCGCTTCGTTAGCGAAAGAGCTACGTGGAATGTCCCATGACGACTTCCTTAAACTGTCGTATGGAGTGTATGCCAGTCTCCTGCGCTGTGTACACGGAGTTCAGGCGCAAAGTCAAGTGATCACCGCACTTCTCGAATCTATTTCGTACGCTGCACCGTGAGCACTTCTATATAATGTTGACACTTGCTTCCAGCCCAGTCTCCTCGACATTCGAGGTCGATCTGTCAGACACGCTTGCTTCTGCGTGCGAACTGGCAAATGCGCGCGTGTCGAAATTGATCTCAGTGCGTGCTGAGCAACACGCCCAGCTCCCACTTCCTGCGTTCCATGCTTTATTCGAAGCAACTTGGCAGTTTGTCGTCCTATGTGAGATGCTGTGTCGCAAGATGATTGTAGGACTTCGAGGCGCAGTTGTGTCACAAGCCAAGGCATTTTTGGCTGCATTCCATTCTGCGCGCATTGCTAATTCGGCGAAACTCGTCGAGGAAGAACAGTGGGCGCAAGTAGATGTCACGCCTGATATGCAGCGTACTGTGGAGCTTCTTGTAGACGCAGCCATGGGGGATCCCAAAGATTTTGTGTTACCGAAATCTGAGCTCGTCTTTTCATCTGTGTCTGCAGCTGGCGATGATGAAGTTCAGCAACCTCTCTCACCCCCCTCGACACCGCCCCAAGGGTCTCCTTTATCAACTCTTTCCTCTGCACCGCCAAATAAACCAACCACACTCGCAAAGCAGTTGCTCATTGAGGAACACCCTTATTTTGTTGTATCGGCAACGTTGCAGGTCCTTGTTGCACTCTTTTCGGACTATGTGAAGCTCATCGTGAATTTACCACTCTTGACCACGGATGCTGTCGGGCGTGTCATCGAGTTTCTCAAGGTACGTCACGTATTTCCCGGGTATCAAAAATGCAACGTTTGAATGTGATTGGGTGAACCTTGCAGGCATTCAATTCCCGTACCTGTCAAGTTGTTCTAGGTGCCGGTGCCATGCGATCTGCAGGTCTCAAAAATATCACTGCGAAGCACCTCTGTGAGCGTCAAACTAAGTTGTCTTACTGAGAAGCTGGGCTTATGTTTTGACAGCGCTCGCATCACAATCTTTGTCGATTGCAATCGCGCTTATACCATACGTGCGAGAGACATTCCGACGGCACCTGAGCGCTACGCAGGCGGTCATGCTCGTCGAATTTGACAAGCTAAGGCGAGACTACCAGGAACATCAAAACGAAATTCACGCCAAGCTTGTCGTGATCATGGGGGATCGGCTGACTGTGCATTGTCGATCGCTGCAGGTGCGGGCATTTCTTGAAATATTTGTCATACAAGTTTCGCATTTTCTGCGACTCTTTACGCGATTTGAATTCCTTTGTTGAGCCCCCATGTTTACTTTTTTTTCAAATTTTAGGAGGTCAAGTGGGACGTTTCACCGACGAAACCTGGTCCAAATGGGTACATGGAAATGCTTGTCAAGGAAACCGTAACACTCCATAAGGTCTTGTCTAAATACCTCGCCGTGCCAGCCGTGGAGGTGCGTCATTCTTGTTTGTATGAGATGTGTCAGGCGCTTATAAATGGCTGCGCTTGGTGGGTTATATATGGGTGACACAGTTGGTGATGACACAAGTCTTGGCGGCGATTAACCATCGACTGTCAGAAGAGTATGGTAAAATAGAGTTAAGTGGTCAGGAGGCCAAAGACAGGTGCGTTCCAATCGCAACTTTTAAGTTGTCTTGTATTTTCTATTTTGGGTCTGCACTTATTGAGGTGCTGGTGTCTATCCGTGCCCATCGGCGTCTATAACCAGTTATGTTATCGAGAGCTAATCCATATTTTGGCAGACTACTACAAGATGCACGGTACTTACACGAGAAAATGAGTGGATTAAAACATGTGGGTGCGCCGGGAGCGATGCTGGAGACGGTGGTGCAAGAAAAGGTGGTACCGGGTGGGACACCCGTACCAGTAAAAAAGAGCCGATTGAGCACGAAGATGGCAGCTGTCGTTGCTGGGGCAGGTGCGACAGGGAAGGAGAATGGTAAAGTATCGAAGAGCGAGGGACAGGACAAGGCGCTTGAAGTAGAATCAGGACCGAAGGGGGAAGAGGAACTAAAGCCGAAGCCGGAAAACGCGACAAACATGGATAGCTTATCTCGAGCGTCATTGCCGGAAAAAGGGTTTCGGATGGACGAGCCGGAAGAGTCGTCGAAGGGGGATGGGCAACATGAGTTGCAGGAGGAGAGCATGGGAAATGACGGGACGGACGGATAGGATTCTTTTTACCTTACAGTAATAATATTAGAATTTTCTTTTCATGTATAATGAGTGGGTACAATAAAGTAGATAACATGGAAGAGCGAAGGAATACCGAGGAATGAAGGGTGAACGCTCGCCGGCGTCGCAATTGCTTGATATGGAGTGACGAGGTACAAACCATGAAGAATGGGCCAAAATAATTTCGAATTCACAACTTGGTGATACCCCAAATTATTCAAGAGCGCAAATATATTGCTTGCATTCATACGAAGATAAGAGTGCAAGCTCATACCCTAGTTATTGGTCGGAAGGAAGACTAGAGAAAAGTGTTGAGTCATACCCCAATTATTCTGGTGCAAATATTACATTTGCGTTTTATACGAAGATAGGAGCGCAGACCTTACCCCCAAATTCTTTCAAGAGCGCAAGTGTTGCCTGTCTGTGTTGGCTGAAGGGCGGGGGCTGTGCGCTGTGCCTACATTCTCCAGAAACTCAGGGAGGGAAGAACGAATGAGAGTTATCCCCCCCACAGACACACACGGACCTGAACCCCGAAGTGATGGGGAGAGGGTTCCGGAGAAACAAGCGAACGGAACGGACGACTTGTTTAGCCGGAAATTTAGAGCACATGCATTCTCGTGAAAACGTGGGAAAGGATTGTAGTGGTGTGTCGTGCGCGCGTGAAAGGCAGCCGGGGTGGTTTCGGTTTCGAGGAAGGACCACCCTCGCACATCACGCCCTGATAACCGTGTTCGTTCCAAGATATGCAATATGCGATATACATGGCCGAGGCGAGTCGAGCGCGGTCTTTCAGCAGTTGAGAGTGAGAGGAGCCCGGGAAAAAATATATATAAATGTACCCTGGTTTCCCATCCCATCCCATCCAGTGCTGTCTGTTACCCTACCTATGATTGAAACCGCTTGGTCTGAACCCGGGTTAAGAAAATAACTGACGCCTTATAACCGTGTTCATCCCGAGATATGCAATATACATGGCCGAGGCGAATCGAGCGCGGGTCTTTTCAGCAGCTTTAGCGGGGGGGAAAGAGTGAGAGGAGCCCGGAGGGAGCAGGGTAGAATTCCATCCCATCCTATCCGGTGCAGTTACCCTAACCTATAATTGAAACCGTGGTCTGGACCCGGTGTAAGGAAATAGGTACGAGCTATGTTGCACACGATATGATGGTGATGACCGCACTTTTACCCAGTGTTCCACGATCGCTAGTCCACGTCGAAAGCAAAAGGCGTCACTTGCGATGAATTCTAGGGACTTGGGGGTTCTCTCTCCCTCAGGGTTCGATGGCGATCGAAAAGATTGTAATGTAATTGGAGGGCGGTTATGATTCATTGGCGTTTTCGTTTTTTATTTCTTATTTTCGTTTCTTTTCCTTTGATGCAGAAGTTGGGGGGTAACGAGAGGATGATTGTGACAGCATGTAGCTTGGTCCGAAATTTGGAACTTTTGGGAAACACACAGAAGTAAGGAAGCTGTTTCCTCGAAATGACTGTGGTCGTTATGGTAGAGGCGTTAGGCGTTAAGAGCACCTGTTGGGCTGGGCAGGCTGAGGAGCTAGAAAGTAACTTGAAGCTTAGAATAGGAGACAGAAACGACTTGAATATCCACCGAATTATATAGCATATAGCATATTTATTTTACTTCAGCGGGTGGAATTTTTTACTATTATCCTACACGTGCACGTTGAATGGAGGGTTTGAGCGCAGAGAAATGTACCGTGATTCAAACATGTTTCTTAGCTCCAGCGGGCCGCTTGCGGCTCGGAACTCGACGGGTTAGAAATTTCTGAGTCTTTTTGCACTGATTCGACCATGACTCGTTCTTGCGGACCCGAAAGGGCAAAAACACCTTATATTTAACATTTTCTTTCCTTGGTTCCATGCTTCCCACCGCACCTGACAAAAATAAAGAAAAAAAGGCTTGAAGCCTGAAACTCGAAGCTCGAAGCCCAAGACTCAAACACTGCGTCAAACGATAACAAGTCATGGCCGCCACCGTTCTAGATACGGTTGCAGATAGAGGAGGGACATCCTTCCTCACGGCTACCTCTCAACAAAGCCGCTTCCACACTGAGGCAGGGGACACCACGTCCATCGCATCCAAAGACGTGAGTAACAAAAAACCCAATATCTCCCTTCCTCAAAGCCAGGTTGTGGCGGAAACACACAGCTCGATATCCGCAACCTCACGCTCACAGTTGGTACCCGCGAGATCCTCGGCGGGGTAGATCTGAAGCTACAATACGGCATACACTACGTCATCGTAGGACGAAACGGTGTCGGGAAATCGAGTTCGTAATTTCCCCACTATTTTACTATCTATTTGATTTTTAAACAAACAAAATTCTCAACCGTCTTCCGACCCCTCCAGCTCTGTTAAAAGCCATCGGCGAGAAACGCATCGCAGCTATCCCACAGAACCTGCGAATTCTGCTGATGGGCCAAACGATTGGCGACGAGAAAGCGGTGCTATTGGAGCATACAGACGGCAAGGAAACAGAAACAGTGCTCCAGCATGTTGTGAGGAGTGACAAGCAGCGCGAAAGGGCTGTGCGGGAGGCCAGCAGTGAGTCTCCTGTCCTCGGAAGTCCCGGAACTGAGATTCAAGGTGCCTCCCTCCTGTTTCTCGCGCTTGATCAGTGCTATCGGCTGCGTTGGAGAACGCTGGAGAACCGTTGGCTGCAAGCAAGGTGTTGCGGAGGCTCAAGCACGAGAGCAAGATCCGCGAGCTGGAGCAGGCGAAGAAAATTGCGGCATACAGGAGCGGAGCCCGCGGGTTGAAGGCAAGGAATGAGCAGAAGGCACTAGAGGGGGAGTTGGTTGCGGCGACAGCCAAGTATGTGTTCTAACCTGCTCTTGTCAGTCATAAACTGATGGCATTTCTTGATAAAAAGACTTGATTTGGGAGATGATGAGATTGACGAGGCCACGGTTGCGGAGGAGACTCGTGAGGCTGTTGATATGCTGAACGAGTTGGAAGCATTCCTTGATGCGGTATGAGTGCCTCGCTCCGGGGTGGTATACATGTACTAAAGCTTCGCAGATGGACGCTTCCAGTGCCGAGTCTCGAGCACGCGTTCTCCTCCTCGGGCTTGGGTTCCCCGCAGCCACGCTCGACAAGCCCCTCAGGTCCCTGTCAGGGGGATGGCGCACGCGCTGCGAGCTCGCCACGACGCTCTTCCAGCCCGCAGACTACCTCCTCCTGGACGAGCCCACCAACTTTCTCGATCTTCCTGCCATGCTCTGGCTGCAGTCCCATCTCCAATCGCTGCCCTGCGCGATTCTGCTCATCACGCACGACCGCGAGTTCTCAGACGCGGTCGCGGACGAACTGCTCGTCCTGCGCGACGCTCGGACGCTCGAGCATTTCGTGGGAAATGTGAGCAGCTACGACGCCGAGCGCGGGC
>QMFG01006359.1:0-47361 GCA_003314545.1 Ramaria sp. MG151 | reverse complement strand
TGACACGCTACTGTGCGCGTCGCGTGCTATCACGTGACAGTCTCGTTTAAGATCACAATTAATGTTCCCTGTGGATGCCACAATTAACTCATTCTTTGACCAGGATGGGTGGATGTGTCTCATAGATACATAAATACTCTCCGCGGAAGACTCGCCGTCTACCCACCCTCAGATTCCACTATAAGGACAGACGCGTCTGATCTGCCAGTGCTTGATCCTCAGGAAGCCTACTTTGTCCTCAGTCCTGAGCACTACGCACGCAAAAGGCTCTTGTCACATCCTCCACGAAATGGAGCCTAACCTCACGCTGGCCCACAAAGTAGGTCATCTTGAAGCGTCGTTCATTGTATCCCGAGCTGACCACCACCAGGAGCAGCAGTTTGTAGACATACGTCACTCACTGGTGCCAAGGCTCGAATTTACGGCCCGTTTCCCGAGCGTAGATTTCAGTAGAGCGACCTTTGATGGTTTGCTCCTCGAAGACATGCTCCAAGATGATATTACACGAGAAAGCTCAGACATGATCTTTCTGCATGACAACATGAGCGCACCATGCGTCATGTCAGCCCTAGATGCAAGGGCTCATCGTTCGTCTCGTCCGTCAAGCATTCGTGTCACATCCCCCGTCTCAACCTCGCCCCCCCTCAGCGCTTGGTTCGACGACTCTCCAACGCGCAGCGTCTTTACTATTGCGGACGATAACACATCAACATCGTCATGGGGTAACAAGAACCAATGGCTTGATGAGGACCTTGCTCATTCAACATATCCTGACCAGGAATGCGACAGGGTATCGATTATTTCAGTCAGTCCTCTGTCAGACACGAATTCCTCCCCCTCGCTGGGTTCGGAGTCTCATGACAGCCATACCATGGTTCCCACAGAGGACGATACAGACAGTAGCTCCTTGCGCTCCAAGCATCATATATTTGATTGCCTGGATGACCAGCTCCTACATTCCCCTATGGACTCATTCGCTGCCATGTGCTGGGATGCTGCTGTCATTCCCGAAAAAACCAGATTAAAGGTTAATAACGAGGCTGTCGAATTGCGGTTTTCCAAATTATACAACGATGCAGCTTGGGAGTATGAAGAAGCGCACATACGAGAGTCATCGGAACTTGCTATGGTGTCTTTGCCCAGCATGAAATTCGACGAAGCTGTTCAAGTCTCAAAACCCACGCCCCTAGAGGTACCGTATATGACTAGTCCCCCTTACCTCGTTAATAATCATGGTATGTGACAGGTTGCTCCTTGGTCATATGTCTCGAAGAAAGCCACATCTGTGTTAGACCTACCACGCAACTCATCGGCTGTTCTGAAATCTCATTACCCGTCTATATCGCAATCCCCAGTGTTTCATCAGGGACACCGCCGAGGGAAGGGAACCTTTGGCTCCTTCACCAAGCTCCCATTCAGCCTCAGCCTTGCTGGAAAATGCCAGAAAGCAATAAATTGTATGAGCAGAGTAGAACACAAGCCGTGACTCCAAGAAAGTCCGTGTTCAAATTTATGTTACTGATTATGTTTGTATTCCTGGTATTCGTCTCTGCCCATTTTGTTATAATGAGCCACTACTCCGTTTAAAATCCATAAGAACATGTATGCACGTCCATTGGTAAAGACAAAAACACTTACCCGTATACCACAAGCATTTCTTTAAGCCTGCGAAAACCTCAAAACCAATGCGGGAGGTTTGTCATCTTGATTCGGCGGGGAAGTGCCGAATACCTCCGACACGATATTGGATAGATCAACATCTCGTTTGTATCGATACCGATTGTCACGGAATATTTCGCGTGCACACGCCAGTAATGCAACGACTTCTACCCCTAATTTGCGAGCTTCCTCAACAGTGAGGGGGTTGGTTCGTTCGCACAAAGCCATGTACGATGGATGAAGCCATTCCGGAATGTCGTTCTGTAAGGCAATGGCGACCTTTTGTACAGGTTCAATATCCTCGAAATTCGCCAGTTCTCTGATGGCCAGGTTGCGAATATCGTCAAAGAGCCAACGCGTTGCAAGTTGAAGGATTGAAATCCACTCCGCAAGTGTCGCCCTGTATTCCCCTACCATAGCCGGATAAAGGATCGATAAAAGACGCTCGAAATCGAGGGCAGTAACATTCTCGAGCCGGATCCTAGATATTTTATGTTAAAAGACTGAAGCTTTGAGGGATTCTGAAACCCTACGGATTCTGATCAGAGGAACCTTCGACGGGCTCCCCCACAGTTGGTGGTATGTCGAACTGTTGAAACCAAGGTAAGATAAACCGTTGTCCAGAACAAGGATACTCCCTTTACCATGTCGCGAAACACGGATGAGTGTCTCATAAAGAGACTTCGGTGTACATTGAACAATGTATCTTCGACCTGATATCGGGTACTCATCATGAGTTTGCATACTAACCACCCCCGTGACGACAAACCAAGAATATGACTTGGTCATTCTCAAAGTAATAGACTTTGTGTCTTCTCGGTGCACCAGTCAGGGGTGAAGCAGGTGTGCTAGCATCTGTACTCGCACTTGCAGGGGACGACAGTGAAGGATGAACTCGCCAGTCTAAGTTAATACATGTAAACAAGGATGGAATACAGAACAAGCCAAGTACCTTGTGTCGAAATGTTGATGAGGGGTGAATAACTTACAGGCTTAACCATGGTATGTGGTTTTGAAAAGGTAACTTGCTGTGATATCGGCCGCTCCCAAGGCGATCTAATCACCCGATGTGAGCTAGTGTTTGCGGCTCCGCAAAGGGTCCGCCCAAGGCTGTACAGCGACACGATCGTTACCGCTATGTCTTGAGTGCTTGAGTCATTCCAAGAAGTCTTGTTCTTCAGATTATTGGAAGTTTACAAACTATGGCCTCTGCGAATCGAACTCGGCGCAAAGAAATTGCAGAAACAACCCTTAAAGCAATCAAGAATGGCTCGTTCATGCTCAATAACCGCACCATTCCTCTTACTTCCTCCATACCTAACACTCGTCACTACACACCTGCCGAATTAGCCGAATGGTCCGTGAGGTTACCCAGCAACCCTCCACATAGCCAGAGGCCAAAGATCTCCATTTTTGAGGTTTCCACTTTGGAAGCAGCGCTGCTTTTGTCTCACCCGTCACAGGAAGTGCGCTCAAACGACAGTCTCTTTGCAGCGAGGTTCAAGGTTGGGGTACTCAACTTTGCATCTGCCAAGATGCCAGGAGGTGGATTCCTTAGTGGGGCGCAGGCTCAAGAAGAGAGCATTGCACGCTCTTCTACGCTGTACCAGTCCCTTACTTCCCCTGCTGCGGACGGCTTCTATTCCTCACACAAGAGAGACGCACGTGGGGGTTATTATAGCCATTCAATCATATGGTCGCCAAACGTGACGGTGTTCCGCAACGATTCAGGCGAATGGCATGACCCCTTCCAGATCGAGGTTGTAACTTCACCAGCGGTCAATGCGGGTGTTGTGCGGGAACACGCTGTTGACAGTGTGCAGGAGGACAAGCGGATCGAGGCTGTAATGAAGGAGAGGATGGGAAGGATCCTCTTTGTCTTTGAGAGCCAGGGTGTTTCTAGGCTGGTTTTGGGATCTTTCGGTACGGGTGTGTTCATGAACTCGGTGCCAATGGTGGCACGATTATGGGCAGAGCTCCTTGGTCTTCCCGACAGCAGATTCGCATTTTCGTTCGAGCACGTCGCATTTGGCATAATTGGGACAGACACGTATAAGGAATTTAAAGCGACTTTTGAGCAGACATGTCGTTAAAAGAAGTAAAGGATCTGCATACGTACGTTGTAAAACACTCTTTTGATTGCCAGCCTGCTAGCCGCTAGATCATCTGTTTGTATTTACAACTGTGATTCTCGACGTAGGGAATAGATGTGATACATAATGGTCCGATACCTTGATATTGGCATTTGGAGTGAACAGACACAATATTCTTTGAAACCGGCACCTATGTCTTCAAGTAGCTCGATCCATAGCATCGAGGAAGACTCGGAACTGCCGCCTAAGAGGTAGAGGATACTTACAAAGACAATGGCATTTAGTTGACGCAATTGAAGATGATTTGATAGTTCTTCCTAGGCCATCCAGTTACGTAACTCATCCATTGTCCTGCAGGTCTGAACCGTAACCACGATCAACATTGGTTATGGTTCAATCCAAGTATCCTCAGGGCGTTGTACGCGAGATTTATTCTCGTAAACCAGACTGGTGGGCACGTTGGACTTGTAAGTAGTTCCGATATGACTTTTGTGAGCGCTTCCCTCAACACAAGCTCATATTTTGATATTTAATAGGGCCGATGGTGTTGGGAATAGCAGTTTGGACGTACGCTCGAAGCTACTCATAAATAATATTTCTCCGGTTCAGTCCTATTTTTTTTAGTGCCGTCGGTGCAGAAAATATTTTCAATCGTTGGACACAAAAGGTCCCAATAGGCAATCCTGAAATTACCAAAAAGGACCATAGTACCACTGAAAAATCACCGTTGTCTGGCTCAGAATCTTTTCGTTGGGAACTTCGGCCATTTCTTCAGCGTGCCTTGATGTCTGCCACCATTCTTGGTTTTGGTACAGGGTTGGGCATCCTATTCCTATCTGGGCGATCGCGTATTGTGCGGAGGTTACATGGCGTATCTAACCCCACACCTATCTATCAGATCGCCTCAGGGAACGCAACTCCACCTAGAGATCTGCGCTACGTTGTCGTCGAGACTCTTGGAAGCATCAGTTCTGGCAAAGGCAAAGTCTTCCCAATTGAAAGGTGTGAGCTTATACCGGGCCGCGGTACGTAGCAAGCATCTCTCTCTTCTAGGAGCGGTCGTAAATCCTTTTTGCACTTCATGGACTTAGATGACTCTGAAATGCGCCTGGAAGTTGACGGAAATTCCAAGTTTTGGCTTGGTCTGAAAGATGCAAAGGTTGAAGGTACAATCGTCTCAGGCGGTTCCTCTGCCGTACGAGAAAGACTGTTGAAGATATTTGGACAAAGTAAGACCAGCGGTAGGTGGAGAAGTGGTCCGATAATTGAAGGTAGGTCGTAATGCTGCACATCACTCCCAGTGGTTCTGGGGTTCTTGGACGTAAGATACTGCGACCCTTCCCCCTCAAAAATTTCCGATTTTTCGATGATCCTGTTAAGATGCAAACAATTCCCATTTCTTATCAACATCAAGAGATGTTACACTGTATCTATTGAGTGATTGAAAATTTTCCCACCAGTTAGTATATCAATCCGTTAACCATCGATGTATGAAGGTATGGAATTGTAGTCTGTCTGCAGGAATGATGCATACTTTCCAGGAGAGAAACGTATATATACCTGTAGTGAATGAGTTTGGGGGTTTGTTCTCATTGTTCTCATTGAAAAGTTTCTTGCGTGATCCAGAGCTTGACCATAATCTCAATGTAGATGAGGGGGACGACAATAGTATCGTGGTGGATATTGTGTGAATATACGATCATGAGCATGCAAGTCGATTGCCCTGCATGCATCATTTGGATGGGAATAACCTTGGGGACAAGCTCGGATCAGTGAGTTAACCTAAACTTAAACTGCCTAGTGATGCTTATCCACTTAAACATTCATTAATCATGCATACACCCGAGGCGTAGTGCAGAAGTCTATATACCACAAGCACCTGTTTGCTTAGTTACTTGACATTGTGTATAATCTTTCGCGATGTTGCGCTTGTCGTTCCTATATGGTTTTCTCCTGTTGTGCCACGACTGGCTGGCTGTGTCATGTATAAATTTTGATGGTTCAAGCACTTGCACTCTCTCTAGCGTAGGTATCAACGGCGACGATTCTCCCAATGTCGAGGCGGCATTCAAATCCGATGCATGCGAAACCGTGGTCATTCCTCCGCATACCACACTTAATATCGCTACAAAGCTGAACACGACCGGGCTTACCAACAAGCGGATTGTACGTATTCTAAGCAACATACTGGACCATTTTGTGCTTGTGTTTATCCAACGTGTAGAATCTGAAAGGTACCCTTCGCTTTGCACCAGATATACAGTACTGGACTAGCAACGCTTTCTCTTTTGACTTTCAAAATTCTTTGACATTTTGGCGTGCGTTCCTTGGATTGATATTTGCACTCCGTTTTGCTCATTCACACTTGGGATAGTGCTGGGGGGTAAGAATATTACTCTCGACGGAGGGGGGACTGGAATTGTAGACGGGGCTGGTCAGGTAAATATCCTTTTCGTGCTTCTTTGGAAAGGAAAAGAATACTGATGCCATGTTCGCTGCAGCCGTGGTATGATGCCTTGTGAGTGGCGTTCGTAATGTGTGCAATATGTCATCGATCTGTCATTAGCAATACAGATGCTACTCTTCCTCGACCTATCACCCTCACCATCTACCAAGGCACGAATGTCATTGTCCGAAATCTTCGAATGTTGAATAGTCCAATGTGGTTCAACTTCGTATGCATTGCTTTCCGCTCTGTCTAATCAATGATGATAATATGGGAACAGATTAATGAGGGTCGTAATGTTACCTTTACTGACATCAACATTTCGGCGTCTTCCAATGTTTCTACCTCCGCTGCCCATAACACTGATGGCTGGGACATATACCGCTCTGATCAAGTGGTGATCAAGAACTCTATGATAAATAACGATGACGACTGTGTATCATTTAAGCCAAGTATATATTTCCCCTTCTATGATAGAAACCTGTGTTAAACATTGTTGTGTCTAGATTCAACAAATATCTTAGTGGAGAATCTGGATTGCATTGGTTCCCAGTATGTTTGCGCCATTCGCTCGAAACCGCCATTTTTATTTACCATCCCCAGTGGCATTTCTGTCGGTTCTCTAGGCCAGGTAAACGTTTGACCACGCATATAAAGAACAATGAACTGAGGTAAAAATAGTATCCAGGGATGTTTGATATTGTAGAGAATGTGGTAGCGCGGTAAAACAGCTTGTTTCTTCGCTGCCTAGCAAATCTCTCATACCAGACCTTCGATTATACAGGAACATCAATTTGACCAATTCCCAGAATGGCGCCCGCATTAAATGCTGGGGTGGTCCTAATGTAGGCAGTGGCATAGTCAAAAATATTACATTCGCCAACTTCATTGGTATGATTGTTGCCGGTGCTACATTTCATGTTTGTTGGATGAACATGAATACTTCCTTAGAGACCAACGTCGACAATCCACTGTTAATTGATCAGGTATTCTCAAATGTTCTGCGTACAAAGTACATCCATCGACTGTTTTCTCCCCGTTCCAGTGCTACATGACTAGCGCATCAAAGTGTGCTGCATTTCCGTCGAATACTGTTATCACCGATATAGTGTTTCAGAAGTACGTCTACATGAAACTGTGATCACACTTGTCCGACTAACAAATACTGCTCAGTATCTCTGGCACATCTTCTGGTTCTAAGAAGTCTACGGTGGTATCACTTGATTGCTCTCCTGATAATCGATGCTCGGACCTGACACTCGATAACATACATCTATCGTGCGTTACCGACCTTCGACTCTGTCTGATTCCCCCTTAATCTCCCATGTTTGGATTACTAGCCCGCCAGCGAAGTATGCCCCAGGTACCTTCTCATGCCAGAACGTAGTTGTACAAGGGAACGCTGCATCGCAGTTTCCCAAATGCACGGTTACGTGATGGTTGCTGGAAAAGTGTGACATGTCCAGATTTTACTTATATTCTTTCCCCCGGTGAGGCTAATATAACCCTCTTGATGATTTCCAGCCGCTGGTATGACTATATGATGGCGATAATGCCAGGATATGTAGATAATCAACATTTTTGTTACTGTCAATTCTAGTTATGAACTGCGCAATACAGGCCTTCCAATGAACCATTTTACCACGGCAAATGGATGTCCTGCTAGCGCAAACGCCCTTATGTCAACAATAGTGCAGTCTCTTGGGTAGGCAGCCCGCGTTCAGGTAATACAGCGGTCTCGTTGGATACGCTATAAAGCTCACCGTCTGTGACAGACCGGACGAGGCAACTGAGCAACTCAGCTAGCTCAGGAGTAACTGTTTTTGTCTCTGTTGTAGTTGTGGTGGTACATGCATGTACCTTCACCCTGAGATATCCATACAGCCACTTAAATGCCAGATATGAGGAGAGCATATATGCAAGCACAGTTAAGTCGATCTCAATTCTATGGACCAGATGATTTGGTTTCTATTAGTTAGATGTCTACTGGATTTGTGGATGAGTCCAGGTAGTCATGGGATCTATTATTAATTACATACCTCATAGTTACCAGTCAGACCTTGACTATACAGTAGCTAGGGTGACTATATATGAACCCCTCAGTGTTTGTATCACTGAGGTAGTGAGTCAATTCTTTTGTAGAAACTAGGAAAAGGTTAACTAGTTTTATTTACAAGTAGTTACTTGATGTTATAGTGTTTGTATCAGTGGCGATAGTTTTATCTACAGCTTTTCAAAACCTTATCCTCCTATTGTTGCATTTAGCACCCATTTATTCAACAGTCTCTGCCAGCTTAGTAAGAACCTTCAGAAGGGTACCATCTTAAGCTTGAGGAACAATTGTATCTGACAGCACCTGGCAAAGGTAAAGTTGATTGACAGAAAGTCAAGTCCATTTTTGTGGCATTTGCGAGAGTTTCAACATCATCACCTTCGCCGAGCGATGGTGGAAGAGAATGAGGAGATGTGGGACAAGGAAGGAGAGGAGAAGTCAATGGTCCTAGGGCCTCTACTAGTTGGATATGTCCTTGTTGCCTTACTGATGTCTACCCAAAGGGCGTCAACGAACTGTTTTGCGACTGCCTCAGCCGCTTCCTCCATCTTCATCGTCAAATAGCTTATCTCGTCCCACAAGCACCCGCTTCCTTCTGCAGAAGAACTTTCTAAAGAGTCTTTTCTCGGAGTCAACGGGACTCGAAACAGATGGTCTGGTGATCCTCCGACAACCGCTTCTTTTCAGATCTGGGGCGCATAAGCTCCTGTTCATGTCAACTTCATCAAGACATACTTTCCATGCCTAGTTAAGAAGCAATCCACAGTTTCCCTGCCCAGTGTCGATCCTAAGGAGTCTAGCATGAAAGATATCTCGAGACCTGAAAGCGCTGTATTGTCATCCAAGTCAAGCCGCGATGAGTATTGCCGCAAGAAGCTTTGACTGAGAGTTGGCTCTGAAAATAAGCATTGGTTTGTGCTTTGACTCCAAAGCACATCCTTGTCTGGTGCTAACGGTAACGCAAATTCCTTCATATCGTGATCTTGGATATAATCCTGTGATAAGGTTCTTCATATCCAATAGCGCGCGATGTCAAACGTGATCTCCCGAAAGCTTGTCCCGACCCAAAATCGTCAAATGAACTATGAAGTCAGCCTCGTGTCGGCGGATTTTTTATCCTATGTCGTGTTGAGAGCATGGCGGTGACGCGAGTCCGAAACACTTTTACTTTCCAAACGATATGACAACGAAAGAGAAAGGGCATATCTGCGGTGTAATGCTCAATAGTATTCATTCTACTCTTTATCTCAAGAGACGGCGTTCGTTCCTGAGATAAAGCTCAGAGTGCCGCTGTAGTTCTGCATGCAAGGCGAGAATGCTAATGTGAGACAGAATTTGTAGCGTTTACCTTGTTGATTTCGGTAAAGATGTCTGAACCACAAGCGGCCGATTCGCTGCTGCTACAAAACGAAGGGGAGGTTCGTGATGACATGCAGGGGTGAAGCTAGACAAGTCTGTATTGCAAGGATTCCAAGATCTTGAAACCGTAAGTTGGTCATTGGTAATAGTGTGGGCCAGGAGCACAAGCGTTGCTAACACCAGTTCTACGTTGGCTCTTATACTTACTTAAAAATAAGCGAACCAGAGTGAATGAGCGGCTCGGGCGGTCTGATCAAGTGTAGGCTAAGGTCAAAACTTCTAATACTAGGCCTGGCGCGTCTCGCAGGTGTGCGGTTGGTTTGATACACTCAGATCACGTAGTTGATATTAATTCAGGCTCCCAGCGAATGCTTTGATAAGAAAATTTTCTTCTTGTCATACCAGGTGATTACAGAGTATAATGCATAAAGTACAGCTGGGCAGGGTGTCTACCCCAACACAACCATGTTCTTCGAGTTGGACGTCGTGACAACCACTGTACCCTTCCCTTCGTCCTCGTTCGGGTCGTCCCCCCACCAAACACCTGCTTCAAATACCGATTTTACAACTCTCCGCACATCGATTGTTCGGTGTCTGCCCTGTCCGCTTGGGTCTTGGGTACCTGGAGTCTGTGTGAGCCCTGCAGTAAACGGATTACTCGTCTTCAACAAGATGGAGCCTTCGTAAGTCGCATGCAGGGTGACAGTGGCCGGTGAATTAGATGTCTTCGCCGTCAAGTCCAAGAGAGAAAATGGTGACACAGGTGCGTCGATGAAACCGACAACCAATGGACTATTGCTTGTTTTTACATCGACAGAGAACGCTGCTTGGCTGGAAACGTCTCGTTGGGCGGAAACCAACGATATCGTGGTTTTGATAAAGCTAATCACCGTAAGGGAGCGGAGGGATGAAAATGTTCAGAATGGCATCATACGGACAAGAATGACAATTATGTACCCATTGCTGGTCTTCATGCTGAGCCACGTAGGGTTGTGGAGATCATGGTTCTCCATCTCAATGTTAGTTGTTATGGGCGAATTTGAAGTTGCCAGGACAAGAGAACTAGACACGTTGAAAAAGCCACTTATCGGTGAGTTACTAGTTTTGAATATTGCAGCATCGGCAGATACAGACTGCAGGCCATAACGTATAAGCCCCCCATTAACTGTCAATTCCGCACACCTACTTGAACACGTATCGGGGCGTTGGATCCATGGATAGACAGCGATTTGAATACAACCAGGTGCTGAAGAGCTTGTATCTGGTGACTCCAGATACCCATACGCGTGTCGAGGGCATTTATTACCAGAGGGTTTTCAGAGGAACTTGGTTTGGGAAAACGAAGAGTGATGGCAAATTTGATCCTGTCAGGATCCCTCGGTCTGGGGTAGTAAGTTCGAGGGGTCTCGATGGCTATGTTAGAGCCCTGCGGTGAGCCTGCGAATGTTCGACTCACAAAAATTCCGACGCCTCTTCCGCCTTCATCGCGCTCCAGAAGGCAAACCTGAGCGCGGTCCAATGCTGCGTTATTGAAGTAATTCATTGCAACTTCGATCTCGACATCATCCCCGGACTTATCAGACATTTCAAGTGTTACAGATGATGAATAATCATAGGATCCGCGAGAAAGCAAGAAAATAAGGCTGGAAGAACTGGGAACAGAATACGATACCCTAGCGGTGTAGGGAGGGTTAGGTGGAAGACTAGCAGAAAACTGCTGTTGCTCCTCCAATTCCGGATGCAGCCGAGTTTTAATACAACGGACGACACGACCATCCGTGTCATACGGTCCGTCAGGCTGATTCTGCGAATTTAAGGTGTCAATTGTGAAGTACTGTGTTGTAACAGCGACTGACTTGGATCAGTTTGCCGGATAAATGAACAATGCCTTTCCCTAGCCCAGCTAACAAGATGTATACGAGGGCCGCAAAGCAAAATGCGGTACAAAATCGTTGTCCTGCAGGCTCGCGTCCTTTGGGCGCAGCTAAAGGTCTCATGAGCGACCTCTCTGATGCAGTAGACGTTGAAGATCCTGGATCAGAGTTATATGCAGGGGGGGGAGGGTTAGCAGAGCGCTGGCTGGTTTGAGCGATGCTTGTCGAATCAGGTGTCCCCGACTTGGACTCAGAGTCCCTGTCGCTCTCTGTGATAATCATAGTACGAGGTGTTTTATGAAATTTTATACCAAAGGTGAGGCTACTTATCACTGCGGCGCAGAGTAAAACGCAGTAGCTGCGGAGAAGACAAGAGGGCACTACTCGAGTCAAGTCTCGTCTTTCATCCAATAGGGCATTTGCACCCGGGCGCCTACTTCAAGGCGGTAAACCGGCGCCAAATTTAACCAAACTTGGGTTGAAAGACTTTCAAGAGGGCAATGGTGCGTATACTGTCCCTGTCTTTTCTTTTGCGTTTATAACTTCAGTCCGACAGCTGCCTCTATCTCTTTTAAATGCCGCACAAAACAAACCTATGGTCTGGCTTCTATTCTCTTAGTTGTTTGTACTAACCCTTGGCACAGTTAGTTGAGCTCAAAAATGGCGAAACGTTCAACGGCCATCTAGTAAACTGTGATAATTTCATGAACATCACGCTGAGGGAGGTGTACCAGACAAGTTCAGAGGGTGACAGATTCTGGAAGCTGCGGGAATGCTACATCCGAGGAAGCACGGTACGTCTGTGGACTCGTAAGCGTGCCGGCCGTCTGATGATCTCTGGAATATAAGATAAAATACCTTCGTGTCCCTGACGCATTACTGGATGATGTGAAAGAAGAGCAGACGCGGGCTCGTGAAGCTTCTAGGGGTGCTCGTGGGGCAGGCGCAGGGACTCGAGGTGAGTAATGAGACCCACCTAAAGGTCATTTTCTCATGTGAATTATATGCAGGTCGGGGTATGGGACAGAGAGGTCGGTTGGATGTGCGGTTTTTTATTTTCTATACACACTAACGTTCGTTGCGTCTAGGGCGGGGTGTAAGAGGCGGTCCAATGCGTGGCGGTCGTGGTGGTCGAGGGCGAGGATGATTCTGTGATAGGATCTTTTGGTAGATTGTGTTCTGCCGGAAGTGTGTGAGTTTCACTCAACCTCTATGCCACACTTTAGAGAGTTGACACCGCTGCACGGCAACAGATGGACGCCATCGACATTGGTGACTGCGTAAAAAGCTGTACGCAAGGACCCTGTTGTGACATCTCAGCATGCATAGAGACTTACACATACTTGGTTAATTGAGCTCTATTGTCCACATGGTCAGCTACGGAGCCATGACGTGATTATTGATCTTATTTCGTTTGCCATTGCCAAAAGGAGCCTTCTTTCACGTCTGCGATCGCAGATGTCAGATGTCTAGAGCGCAAGGATGTCCTTCCGAGTTGTGCTGGGCTACTTCAGGCTTTACTTAGGCAGTAACGGTAGGTTCGGCGCGCTGGACGCCAACCAGTGTTGGCCTTGCAGCAGATTTTGATTTGCTACGGCCGTAGTCATGGGTCTGATTTCCTTGAGGTACCTGAAGCTTTGCTGCGCTTGACCCAATTCTATCCGTATGTACAACTTTATGTTTCAAGCGCTGGGATAGCCAATCCTCTGGATTTCAACCATTTCTGCTCAAAATGTTTTACATTATCGGGTTAGGTCTCAGCGATGAAAAGGATATCACAGTCAGAGGCTTTGAGGTCATTAAGGTCCTTTCTAAGCAAGTTTTTCGTCATTGAAGAAGCCATAGGCAATCCACCGATCTTCTCGAGTATACCTCGAATCCTACACAAGTATACTCATGGTGCAAAAGGAAAAGCTGGTATGTATGTCCCTCACTTCTTCTCGCCCTTCAAGTTATTTCTTTTCTTCAAGGAAGGTCTCTATATGAAAGAGTTGATTCTCGCAGATCGTGATCTTGTTGAGACGGATAGCGATGTTATCTTACAAGACGCTGCTCAAGTCGATGTGTCGTTGCTCGTGGTGGGTGATCCTTTTGGGTGAGCGTTTCTTCAGACGCGTAAGGCATAATCGTACGACTTACTCCCATGTCGATTGAAGCGCGACAACTCACACAGACATTCTACTCCGTGCCCGGGCACTGAACATCCCCACTCGTGTGATCCATAATGCCTCTATCATGAATGCTGTAGGAGCATGTGGCCTACAGCTTTATAATTTCGGCCAGACTGTCTCTTTGCCGTTTTTCACAGACAACTGGAAACCCGACAGTTGGTATGACAGAATCGCTGAGAATTCTAGACTTGGAATGCACACCCTAGTCTTGCTGGATATCAAAGTCAAAGAACAAAGCGAGGAAAATTTGGCGAGGTAAGATCAGACATCCTGGACTCAAGGAGAGGCTTATTATTTGCTGCAGAGGTAGAAAAATATACGAGCCTCCACGGTACATGTCTATCCCTATTGCTGTGGCACAACTCCTTGAGACAGAATCCAGTCGAAATGCTGGCGTACTCTCTCCACATGATACACTGGCAGTCGCACTTTCGCGAGTCGGTGGTGATGACCAACGAATTGTGGCGGGAACCCTCCAGGAGCTGCATGATGTTGATGAAGGCGTATTTGGAGATCCTTTGCATAGCTTGGTGCTTGTTGGTAAAAGACTCCATCACTTGGAAGTCGAGTTCGCTGAAGTCTACGCGCTAAATCGTAAAACCTGGAAAGAAGTCGCGCGGAGTGCTTATGGCTGTAGTCTAGACTGAGAAATTGGAATGAGACACGTGGAAGATCATACACCACGGTGCAAAATTTCAGTATACGCCCGCATCGCGTAGGTCAATCTTTTCAGTGTCTAGATTCTGACGTATTACAACATGCAATGTGAGATTCAGAAGCTGAAGAATAAGTTTAAGCAAAATAAGCTGAAAGGTAATGTTGGCACTCGATATCCTATCGTCCACCTGGAATTCGATTTAGATCGATAGCCGTTTCCTCATCGATTCCTGGCCTTGCTTTTGTAGCAAGTGGAGCGTCTCCACAACCACAGTCGTAGGTGTCGTCAAGTTTGGCACAGTCGAACTGAGGCTTCTGGAGACGCTCGTTGATCTGGTTGTGCAGGTGGCATAACCAAAAAGAGGCAACTTTGCGAGACGAAGTCTTAAGCAAGCGCTCGTCAGCATCATGTCCTGTGGACTGCAAGTCGTCTACACGAACTTGTGGAGGATACTTCTTAAGTAATGACTGGAACTCTGTTGCGCATTCGCCTTTAAAAGCAAAGAGTCAGTTTACAGTGTCTGTCATGGCTCATACCCAAACGTTACTTACCACAGGGATATAATCTTGCGGAGAGATGGAGGTATGCTGAAAGCGCTTGTCGTTCGTCATCCGTTGGGTTCTGCAAGGATATAAAATGGGTTGAACTGGATAGGACACGGAGAAGGGGGCACTACATCTGGATATCTCAACGTCATCGTGTGTCTAATTCATCAATTAGTATGGTATCTTCTACAGAGGAAGCAGAAAACGCACAATAGCTTCCAAGTTGCGCGACCTAGTGCTGCCCTAGTGTCTCACGCGATGGGTCGTCGACCAGGTTTCCACGTAAAAACGTTCTCTCACTTTGCAGTCTCATTTCCAAGTTTGCTCATAATCACCCCGCCATCTACCCCTTGGTATGGGACTTTCGATGTAACAGCATCGTGTAGCACTACACCCCCCTCGCCAAAAAAATGTCCAGACCAAGGTTCCCTATAAGCCAATAGAGGTCGCCGCAGAATAAATAGGGATGAGAACAAAACAAGAAGGATAACAAGAAGAAGGAAGGATTTCGAGAATCGCGAGACTTGCATCATCAGTTCTGGTGATTCCAAACGGAATTCAAAAGTAAGCGCTTCCAGGAACGTTGGACAGAAGCTGAACGGCAAAAAGCCTGGTAGACATAAACTAATTTTCTTGTATCTTGTAGTATTTATTTTCTATGCTCATGATTGTGCTGCAAGACAAAATGGGTTCCAGCTTATATCGGCGAAGTTTAGTCGCGAAGATATAGCGTCGTGAAACCTAAGTACTGTAAGGCTTCGCATTAAAGTATATTATTCCAACTTCCTAACGACTTAGAACAGAAGGGGTAGTTGGTAATCTCGCCCAAACCCAATTAAGCTGAGTTTCGTGATGCAAGTTAAAGTAAACTGAATCTATATGTGCAACATTTTTCCACGTGCTCCAAAAACAGGAATGTAGCACAAGTCCTGTGTAGGTACAAGACGTCCGTTATGGTGTTGCGCGTGCTGGCCATCTGCGCATAGAGCAGTGCCTGTGAGTAAGCGATTAAAAAACGCAAGGAGAGGAAAGACGGACCTGGGATACAATGTACATTCTCTGAGGGAGCGTGGATATTAGTCACCGAAGGTATAAGACACTAGGTAGGAGGGCATACCTCACTGTATGTCTGTTGGCGAGCCAGGCAAGGAAACGCTGTGAACGATGGCATCAGTAGCAGTAGAGAGAGCAAACGTGGACACATGCCTCTACTCCTAAACCATAGCCACCGTGTTCACATGTACCGTACTTGCGCTGGTCCGTGAACCAATAGTAAGGGGCAGGATCGATCCCCACTCGCTTGTAGCCCTCCAGCAACTCATCCATATCCGCTATTCTCATTGAACCCCCTAAAATATGGATATAAGTCAGTTATGATCAGATGAAAGGACTCGACACGCACCAACGATTTCCCCCACGTTGGGCATGAGCAAATCGCAACTCTCGGTATACACAAGTCCTCCTTCGCCTGTGCCTGGCATAGCCTTCATATAGAAAGCCTTCAACTCCTTCGGGAATCCGTACAAAAACACAGGTTGGCCTATTATATCCGTCATCTGTCGCTCCGCCGCCTCAGCGATGTCGTCTCCAAGCACATGATCGACCATGATGGGATTTCCTTCTTTATCTTTTATTACCACACCATCCGCATCTTCAGAAGGTCGTTTGATACCACGATCAACGAGCCAGGCAATTGCAGAGGTATATGACATGCGGAGGAACGGACGCTGCGGGGCTTTGAAATCGGGGTTGAGCTGTTTGATGAGAGTAGATGCGACAGGCGAATCTAAAAGATGCTGCACGCTCTCGCAGATCTTTGAAATCTAATCAGTGAAAAGAATAGCTGGTGTGCAATCAAACATACAATTGCCTCAATGTGATCCATTAATTCATCGAAGGTTATGAAAGCGAGTTCGCCTTCTAGGTGGGTATACTCGCTAAGGTGTCGCCGCGTGTGGCTGAGGGGCTTACAGTTCACCGTCAATCCAAGAGGCTGATCACAGTTTGTACTGACCTATTCTCAGCCCTGAAACTCTCTTGAACGCAGAAGACGTCACCTAAAGATGGTAAACAAGTTTCGAGGTAGAGCTGAGAGCTTTGTGTTAAATATGCAGGCTGGCCATAATAGTCGAGCTTGAAGAGCGTCGCTCCGCCTTCCACTGATGTCTGGACGAGGCATGGTGGCGTAACCTCTAAGAGATCATGGGAAGTGAGAGATTCGCGAAAAGCTTGAAGAAGTAGAGATCGTAGACGCAGGACATTAGATGCGGTTTCTCCGCGGAGAACTAGATGTCGTAAGTCTGCCTGTATGGAGGGATCACTTTTCTGAAAAATTTTCAGAAAAAAAATCTGTATAAGGGCCGGGGTTGTAGTACCTCGTTCACTCGGTTGGTAAACGCATCTGGACCCCCAGGTGAAGGTCCCAAGACACGCCAATAATCTGCACTCAGTTCATGACCTCCAGGAGCTGTCTTGCCCTTTGGCACTTCTTGCAATATACCTGTAACCTCGACAGCAGCCTCTATGCTCAGCGTCAATGCATCGTAAGTTTGTGTCTACAGACCGCCAAATAATTAGGGTTTATTCTGTACGGTGACTGTTAATCGACCTTACCTGTCTTCCAGAGAGCACGACCTGGAGATAACCGGTGCCGTCGCGGAGGTCCAGAAAAATGAGATCTTTCTGGTCGCGCAAGCGATGTACCCACCCAGATACACGAACACGTTTTGATCGATGAGGTTCTAAGTTTGCAATTTTGGCCTAAATAGTTGTTCGTAGTGCATAGGTTATCCTGAAAGATGTCCACGTCACCTTGATTGGGATAGGAAGAGATGGGTCGTCCTCAAGGACGATCTGCTTGCTCTCTTCCAGTTTCCTCTGCAAACGCTCAGCTTCGGCACCTCTTTCTTGCTCCTGCTTTGACCGTTGCTCTTCCGCCTTCTTGGCTTTTTTGGAAAGCCCCTCTGCATTTTTTTTGGCCTTTTTGAGGCCCGAAGGAGAGATCTCCGCATAGTCATTCGATTTTGAGCGAATGAGGACAATAAGTGACTGGGATTGGTTATTGGCGAAGATGGCGTAGGCAGCTGTCAGGAAAGGGTTTTCGAGTGTGCCATTTCCGGTGGTATCAGAGCCAGTGGTCTCATCCACGTATACTTGCTTCGACTCGATGGATGGAGTCATCTTGTCATAAAACGTGAGCGTTCAACGCAGACGAGAAGGTGATATGGAAAGTGTTGAAACCGTGACTCGATTGCTGTCTGTTTCCCAAATATGGAATTGTGCACGTGATGTGCTTTCACAGCCTTTTTGAGGTACAGAATGGCAAGCAACAGTAACGATCTTCCGGTACCAGTGTCCTCGCGGAGGACTCCTGTCGTCAAGCTTGATTCTCACTCTCGGTCTTCGTCTATTCGTGGATTAGACTCCATCGTATCTGACGTCGAACACGGCGAAGTCAGTGAGTCCATTTCTCGGTCATTTCCGAGGCCCAGGAGTGTTCACCATTGTCCAGACCATTCCATCCCATCGTCTGAGCATCAATATACCACATGGGAAAAGGTCAAGCTTCGTAGCGGATACTATTTTCCTGGCACGAGCTGTTTTCTCTTGACCCATCTACACACGTACTAATGGTCATTTCAGCCACAAATTGGATTCCGAACTACTCGTTATCGTTGTATGTATCAAGCGCAAACGTAGGTTAAATGTATTGACTCCCTTTTGATAGATTAGGAGGTGATGTTTTGGCTGGAACGACTGTCGCTTGTCTCCTCGTCCCACAATGTGAGCTTAAGATGTCCTTTCAGTACATAGCTGGTCTGAATAGATGTATAGCTATTTCCTACGCAACCTCTTTGGCAAAGCTTAGTCCTGTATCTGGCCTAATTACAGCCGTGATTCCTGGAATCGTCTACAGCCTTCTTGGGTCCTCTCGGCAGCTTAATGTTGGTGCGAATAATCTCCACTTAAGTTGCCCTAAAGCTAGACATGTGTTGTTCATGTATATGCCTTTCTAGCCCCAGAGGCGGCACTTTCCCTGCTTGTTGGCCAAGCGATACAGGATATACTACGCCACCCAGTAATCAAATCAGATGGTTCCCTTTCGTCCCTCGGGAAAACTCATCCTGAGGAGCTTGCGGTTGCTATAGCCACAATCATAACTTTTCAGGTAGGTTCTGTCTGGCGGGTTTCTTGTGTTATTATTGAACTCTTTTATCTACTCCATTTTTTTAAAGGCCGGATTGATGACATTCATCTTGGGAATCTTTCGACTTGGTTTCATGGATGTTATTCTAAGTCGCGCACTCCTTAGAGGTTTTATAACGGCTACAGTGCGTTCACTTCTTTAATCAGTCCCATCTTTCCATGGATCATGTCTTACGCTTGTTTTTCTCTCTCTCTAGGCTGTTGTTATTGTCATGTGCGTCCATAGATTGAAATGACGATATTATGATAACCGTTTGACTCTCATAATTATATTTCAGTGAGCAGTGTATACCCATCTTTGGGCTTTCGCACCTGGCAGTCTCCCCTCCATCTGGAGATCCCCCGCATACTACCTTAGATAAAGCTGTATTTCTGGTCCGATACATCATCATAGAACCACATGCCCATTGGTTCACTGCCGCCATCGGTCTCGGGGCGCTAGCTGTCCTTCTAATTGTGCGAGGAATAAAACGTAATGTTGGCAAGCGTTGGGGATGGGTTAAGTTGTTCCCTGAAGTTATGATGGTGGTGGTACTCTCTACTAGTAAGGATTTCTAATCTCCATAGGAGTTCACTTCACAATTTGGTTTTCAGCACTAAGTGATATCTTCGATTGGGAGAAAGAAAACCTCGAGATCTTGGGCAGCGTGCAGCCACTCAAAGATTCTGTACTTTTCGCCTTTCCTCTCCACAGCTTAAACTACAGTCTTTTTAAACGGACTGCATCTACCGCTATGTACGTCTAATGCCCATACTTATGGATGGTCAACTTATTTTGTTCTTGGGACTATGTCCGTCATTCGGCTGCCATCGTAGTTTGATTTCTATCGTTGGCTTCCTGGACTCTATCGCAGCCGCGAAGCAGAACTCGATGCGTTTCGGATACTCTATCAGCCCGAATAGAGAGCTGGTAGCTCTTGGTGAGGCAGCTCCGTAACATTTGGAGTCAACTAACGAAGTATCTGTAAACTTTAAGGAGCAGGCAACCTAGCTGTATCATTCGTTCCCGGCACGCTGCCCGCATACGGGTCTATAACTCGGTAAGTTACGGAGGTAGAATGCTGCAACCCAACAGATTCTCCCTAGCTATACCCTTCCCAGTGGTCTGACAGAGTTCTTTGTATAGTTCTCGACTCAATGGTGACTGTGGTGGGCGCACTCAAATGGCATCCATCATCTGCTCGGTCATTGTCCTCTTTGCGGCGTTCTTTTTCCTCCCTCTATTGTATTACTTGCCAAAAGCTGTCTTATCTGCAATGTATGCAAGGCTCTTCTTTCCCTGTGAAGATAACGGTGTTGATACACACCATCAAACAGTGTATGCTTAATAGTTTGGGGCCTACTTACTGAAGCACCTCACGATGTCATGTTTTATATAAGGTGGGTTTGCTGTTCTCGATATTCAGCCGCAGGATTACTTACAATACTATCAGCATGGGTGCTTGGATGGAATTATCTCTTATGACTTTGACTTTAGTACTCACACTTGTTTGGAGTGTGGAGGTTGGCGTATTAGCAAGTATCGCATTGTCATTGATTCTCGTCGTCAAGAAAAGCTCGCAAACCCGAATGTCTATTCTTGTATGTCTAGTTCACACCTTGTTTTCTGGAATTAAAACAGAATGTGACATTTTGAAGGGCCGTATGCCAAATTCAGATCGATTCAAGCCTATCAACGAGAATCCGGAAGCCATCGAACCTCTACCAGGGGTCTTGATTGTCCGTGTTAGAGAGAGTCTCGACTTCGGTGAGTTGTGGGATCAATCAGACGTAGAGTTTCCACCTCAGTAATTATCTCGTAAAGCTAACAGCGCTCAAATGAAAGGTAAGGTATGAGAATGAAACAATATGATTTCTAACACTTGGTTACAGAGCGATTAAGACGTCTTGAGCTTTATGGAGTGGAACATAGACACCCCTCCGAAGCTCCCACTCGCGCACATGCTCAGCTGTTGGTGTTTCATCTGGCAGATATGGAGACCTGTGATACGGCGTGAGCAGTTTGACTCAGTCTGTTGCGTGGGGTGCGTTGAAAACGAGATTAACTTCAAAAACACAGCGCAACGCAGATATTTTATGAGCTTCTTGAGGCGTACAAGGTTAGGTTGCAGGCTCTCCTCATGCCTTTTCTCTAACGACTTTACCATCACCAGGCGCGTGACGTGGGCGTGTTTATAACACACCTAAGAGCGAAGCCTCGGGAAAACTTTGAAAAGGCGGGCGTGATCGCCTTGATCGGTGAGGATGCGATCTTCGACAATGTTGCTTCTGCGATGCAACACATTCAGATTGTTGAGCTGGAACGTGACTAAGAAGATATTTTTGGAAAGCACACTCATCTGTCTGCATGGTTGGATTTCTAATACCCTCGTTGCTTCTCATCTTAAATGTAATATATATCTGTGAGCTGGATGACTCCTTGATCTATCAATCTCGGACCGGCACTCAGTTATGTACCGGCTATCTTTTGTGGTCACCGTTCCCATAAGCTGAACTAACGAGTGCTGAACGACCCAGACGACTATGCGGAAGGTCCTGATGCTTCATGGGTTTGTCAGGGTTATATACACTCTGCATAGATGCTTATTGGACATGTAGGTTTTCTCAAAACGCTTCCATGTTTCAGAGAAGAGTGAGTGCTCTCTGAACGCCACACTCACACCGTATGACGGTAAGTAGATGAGCGTGATCCGCAAAGCCTGTGAAAAGGATGTGGAGTTTGGTGCGTAATCCAGGCGCAAGCTACGAATGTCGGGGCTAATTATTATATCTAGTGTTTGTTGACGCACCACATGTCCTCGTCCCTGTGGATATCCCCAAACACTCTCTCGAATGGCTGCAAGCAGCAGAATCAAACGCTTCGGCGAAGGAAGATTCTGCCCTGACCCCAAGAGGGTGGTGGAAGTCCAACGACGAAAAAACAGTTTGTAGGGGACTCCAAGAAAGCTTATTGCTGTTCAGAGATATACTACAAGGAACGACATTTCAGGTGCGGGGCTATCCATTTATGCTTCCAGAACCTCATTTACGTACATGTACATTCTAGGGTGTTCTGGGGTTCAGCCAAGGTGCAGCGATGGCGGCTGTTTTGGCCGCGGCTGTGAGTCGTTACAACGGTTGGAAATTCATCTACTAACTTGTGTTACTGTCAGTTAGAGAGACCTGAGTCATACGAGCCATTCATGATCGATGGTAAACCTATCCATCCAAAGCTGTCTGTTTTCTTATTTTTATTTTGCGCCGCACGAGGCTTACTTCAGACAGTGACTTTTTCATCACAATTTCCGGATTTGTGCCTTCGGATCCTCTGCTAGAAAATATCATATCCCGTACAACCCCTAAACTTACAACCCCTTCCCTTCATGTTGTCGGCAACACGGACGTGATCGTTATCCCAGAGCGTTCTGAATTATTGATCAACATCTGTAGCGAGGAGACAGCCAGGGTGGAAAGACACGAGGGAGGTTCGCAGATAAATTCAAAATTTACTTCCGAAAGCTCTTCGCTGATCTGTAATTTTGTTCCAGGACACTTCGTACCTTCTAAGGCCTCTTGGCGAAACTTTTTCAAAGAATATCTCATCGATGGTCCTGGCTCTGCGCGTCACCAAATTGTATCGCCTTCAAGTTCGAACGCTCCGTCTCAGACTGTTCTTTGAGCCTATGTTCCAGAACTTGTTATGTAGTATTTGCATACTATTGTTATAATAAGATTGCGTTATATTTTGACTTGGAGGACCATTTCGTGACACTTGGTCACATTTTCATAACGTTTTTGTTCGTGACGCCGAGGTTTTAAAGGCGTTGGCGAATCAAACAAACTACAAGAGTAGCTTCAACTGCAGGCAAGTGCCATTTTCTTACTCGCTGATATGATGTTCTAGTAAAAGGGTCGACCTTGTACCTTTCGTCATCGCCATCGTCTTGACCTCCCATCGGCCATTAATAATCCTTTCCTCAGTGTCTTCCACCAAAGGTAAACGTGGAGCATTGTAAGGCAGGACTTACAATAATGTGACTCTCAAACGACTGGCTCTCCGTAAAGGTCAAGGCGTGCCGGTAAAGGACAGAGTCTACAGCTTCTTCAGCGTCAAACCCGTTGACTGCACATGCCATCTTCTGGGTTGCCGCAAGCCGTTTTAATCTAGCCAAACTCCTTCAAGCAAAGTTTATGCTGTTGTGGGTGGTCTCTAGACGTGGTTCATATTTCCAACGGCACAAGAAAGTGGCCCGTTTCAAGCGTCCGAGCCAGAGATCGATGCTCGGGCGTGTGGTAGCAAGCCTACAATATTTTACAGCACGATGGGGGTCTCGACCGGTGGCATGGCATGGCACAGGGACATGATATCAACTTTCTTCCTGATCCTTCTTTAGTCAAGTCAAAAGCAGACGTACTGATTACTTTCTTTCGTTCCAGTGTCTGGTGTGGCGGTGCCGCGACACACCAATGCTCGAAATCTTTTCCCTATCACCGATGGCGAGGGCCATCCTGGTATACGCTGGATGGTTTTTCCTTCCTAACTGGGCGACAGGAGTCACGGTCGGTTTCTATAACCGCATCGTTTCTTACTTCAGGCCGTACCACACACCTCTTACCAAAGGATCGCCTCAGGCTGCATCTCAGTGGCGGTACTGTTATGCCTTCGTCATGTTCTCGTATCTAGCCACTACTTCGATCTATTCTTGCTTGGCCATGCCACCAAACTTTTACGAGATCCTTGGTGTAAGCCCGGAGGCAGATGACCAGGTGTTGAAACTGGCATTCAGGGCATTTGCACGAAAGAACCACCCTGATCGAGTAGGATCGCAAGGCGCTCCTCTCTTCATCGCGGTCAGGGATGCATATGAGGCGCTCAACCATCCTGTGAAGCGTTTCGCGTACGATAGGTGCGTTTGGGTTACAAATCAGCATGATGTTGCCGACAGGCATGAATCAGATTTGGTCCGGATGCCATGAACTGGACGGATTGTGCCACGTCTCGAGAATGTTTGAAACATGGTATCATTGCTTCCAGTGGTTTCTACATTGGAACTGTGGGATTCCTCCTTGTTTGGTCTGCCCTCGGAGCCGCTAACACAGGTGCCTATGTACGTTTCAGATTAATTTTCCGGTGCTGCATTGTCTAATCTCAACTACTTAAGTGGCGCAACCTCTTACTTTGCACGCTCTTCTTCCTTGAATTCTCCCTTATTATCAATTCGCCATCCGGCAATCAACTGGGGAGCTATTCCTTCTTTCCACTTTCCACACTATTTCGCAATCGAGTGCCATATCAACACACCCTGTTCTTACACCAACTATATATGAGCCTTTCAATCGCTATAACAAGAGTCATGCCTGTACTTCTCCCTGCAATAAAGGAGTCTGTGCATGATTCGGATATCGCGATGAGTGCTGTCAAGCCCATCGTCGATAAATTGGCTTTTCTGGCTACCGTGGCTGATCGTGAAGGTGAGAAATTTATTAGTCCGTCGATATGATTTTTAACTTAATCCAATATAGTTTCGCGAATGCTGTTTGCGGAGATTAGGTCAATGCATGGTGCATCGGCTCTCCCTTCCCCACTTAACGGGACTTTGTCTTCTGGCGATGGCTTTAACACCTCAGAATCCCCCTTTGTTCCATCCGACCGTACTATTGCAACATTGACATCAGAGATGGAAAATTTAATTATCGACAAGCAGTTACAATCCCACCCCATTCTGCGTGGATATTGGGATGCGGCGATTGCTAGACAACGCCAGGAACATGTGTCGCAAAGTCGGCTTCCTTCTCCACCGAAATCTCTTTCGCCAGTCGAACCTCCCAAGGAGCTTTCATCATTTAATCGAGAGCAAGGTCAAACTGTGACGGAAAAATCGCGGAGTATACAAAGCACGAGAGAATTACCGAGTCCGCGGCCTTCCCCACCTCGAGAGGTTGTCACGGGTTCATCTAATTGTGGATATATCAGAGGTCGTTCACTCTCATATTGAACCAGTCCGTTTCTGTATTATTATCTTGTACAGATGATCTTCAGGATTAGAGTGGAAGTATTGTTCAGCTGCTTCAGTGTCGTTCTAATGTAGTATAGTAAGAATCCAGAAGTGCTAGATTAGCTCGGGGAGCCATCCAAAGCAGCGCCATGTAATATTGCACTAGTGACCAAGATGAGTGCAAGGTGCTATGCTTTCGATCTTGATCCGATGATGTCCTGAGCAGCTCTGGCCAGAGCCTCCTCCTTCATGGCCTCTTCTTTATCCTTCTGCATTGCTGCTTCGCGTTTAGCCATTAACTGCATCAAGTCGTCTCAACCAGGATCTCACAACGCAGCACAAATGTTCATACCGCTTGGAAAATAAATCATTATTGTCTCGTGTCTCGAAGAGGACTCCACCACTCACCTTTTCCTTTTTCTAATGTTTCTTGGTGTACGGAGAAAGTCAAGAAGAGGCCGTAACCAGTCAATCCAACGAGGGCCTAGGCATAAAGGTGTAAGAGTTAGGGACACCGCATTACTGGTTTCATTGACATACCAAAATAGTGCTACGGTGCAAAAAGTCAGTAACCGAGACACGCATTGCAAGAGGCCCTAGGTGTCTCCGGGGAGTGATCGAACGTCTCGTTGCTTTGTTATAATTTGAAGCGCACAAGCTCCGAACTTGCCCGCCATACCAGGTGAATATATCGGAAAGCTTCCAGGATGGCGTACAAGATGCAAGGTATTGTAGGTATGGATTACAACATTGATGATATGCTACTACTTATTTTATACTAGGGTGATGTTTAAATCGGTCCTGAGCTCGGAGTTTGGCTCTGGGTGTAAGGTTTACAACCGCCACGTCGAAAACCAATCCCACTCCCGATTCACGAAAGCGAGCATATAATCCGCGACCGTCCCCCCTTCTTCAGGCTCCTCCTCAGTTACCGTCGCCACGGGTATTTCTGCCTCAAGGGAGGGTCCATCATCGGCTTCAGCGGCAAAATCAGCTTGATCTTCCACTTCCTTAACCGCCTCCTCCCGTGCTGCCACACGAGCTGCATAGGCATCCTCTTTATCCTCAAATTCTCCCAATGCCTTTCCAAATGCCTCATCGTCGATCAGAAGACTACGCCAATCAAATTCTCCCTGTTGTATCACGATATTGTCGAGCGAGCGCTTTTGGTTTGCTTTGCGAAGCATACTCTCCTCGACGGTATGCTCTGAAATGAAGCGATATATGTGGACGTCACGGATCTGACCAATGCGGTGTGCGCTGGATCACCCGCCATATAAGTCGTGAGAAAACTTTAGACACTGTCGAAGGAAAACATAAGCCTCACCGATCTTCACATTGTCGATCCATCTGTGGATTGAAGTCACTGTCGTAGAATATGACAGTGTCTGCCCCAGTTAAGCTTGAAGACAGTCAGGCTTCGATATTAAAGTAATAGGAAGAGTACGCACTTGATTCCTACGCCGCCAGAACGCGATGAAGCAATGAAAGCAAACACCCTGGTGTCAGTATTGAACCTTTCGGTTATATATTGTCTATCCTCGATTTTTGTCGCTCCATCGAGGCGCAAATATCTGTAACCGTGAAAATTCAAGAAGATTTCCAGTATATCAAGAACCTTAGTCATCTGCGTGAAAATAAGGACCCGGTGCCCCCCAGCTTCCCGAGTTCGTAGCAAGGATGCGAGTTCTTGTAGTTTTCCACAATCGTATTGGACGAGGGATGCATCTGGGAAGGCTATTTGAAGTTTGACACAAGTGCGGTGTAGAATAACGTCAAGGTCCGGACATTGTCGTTGAGCGTGAAGGATTTGACTTTCCACCCCAGAAAAAGTTATAGATGGCATGTCGCGTGCGACAACCGCCGGAGTGATAAAGGCAAATCTGTTGATGGAGTCCGCTAATTCCTCCTCCCTTTGTAAGTGGGATTTGACGAACGTTGGAATTATGGAAGAAACATCTAGGTGATTTGGGCGACGAAAATCCACTTCCGACAAAGGAGCCAAAGGTTTGTATAGGCGTCGGATGACAGATATAGTCTCAGAACCGTAAAGAGGTGAAGCAGTACATCGAAGTCGATTCGTATAGGAAATCTGTGTCCACTGCCGAATTATGGTCAACTGCTGCTGGTACGCAGTATAACGCTTAAAACCTTCAATGGTTCTGGTGTCAACAGGTGGAGGTTCCCCGGGAAGCTCAGCAACAAAAGGTAAACATGACGAAGCATCCAAGTTTCGGGTAGATCGTGCCTGTATCATGGATCTACCTTGGTTTTGGATGAAAACGAGACCCAAAAAGTCAAGATTCAGCTGGCTACCCTGATCTTCAAGAAATCGACGTCGAACGAGAAGGTCCTTGATCTCGAAGTCTGCTGTTGCCGACCGCGGCATTGCAAAAGACGTGACTATAGGCCGGACTTCAAATAGATCCGGATGGTTGCAGACCTTTCGCAGTTGCATGAGTATGTTAGCCACTTTGTGATATATACCAGAAGCGAGCGCATCCCGTGTCTGAGCTCGAGACATGAACTCGTCGTAGAGGAAGCGCTGACGTTTAGAAAGGCGACAGATCACAAGATGTTCAAACTTGCTCGGCAATTCCTTTTCAACATCGGCTTTGAGGCGACGTAAAAGGTATGGCCGAAGGACAGTGTGAAGCTTTCGCACACGTTCTTGGGTCTCCTCATCCATGACAGTACCTTGCTCAATAGCTTTTTCCAAGGGGTCTATCAAATATGTGAGAAAAGAGAAGGAGAAACGGTAGAAATATACTTACTGGAAAACCAATCACCAAATTCTTTCAAATTAGCAAAGTTAGTCCCCGACATAAGGAACTGTAGAAGTGCCCAGAGTTCAGTCAAGTTATTCTGTAACGGTGTCCCAGTCAGAAGGAGGCGTCGAAAGGAACGGAACATCAATAGGATATTCCATCGCTGCGACTTGAAGTTCTTTATCATATGGGCTTCATCTAGAATCATGTAGTACCACGCTTTACGCTTAAATATGTGGGCATCCCGACTGGCAAGCGTATACGATGTGACGCAAACATTAAAGGTGTGTTTGTTATTCCATCCTACGCGAAGCTCCTTTCGACGCTTGGTGCTACCATGATAGGGAAGAATCTTGAAACCAGGGAGGAACTTTTTGAACTCCATCTCCCAATTGAGTAACACGCTGGTTGGGACTACAATGAGATGAGGGCCCCAAATTCCTCGATCACAAGCAAGATGAGCTAGTAAAGCTATTGTTTGAATGGTTTTGCTGTATGAACTGGAGTCAGAAATAGCATGAAACAAATACTACTTCAGTATCTTACCCTAAGCCCATCTCATCGGCAAGAATACCGTTGAGATTATTGATGTGGAGACTAGCCAACCATTCTAGCCCAGACTGCTGATAAGGCCGAAGATTACCCCGCAATAAAAAGGGTGCAGTGACTTTAGAACTTGGGTCCCAGTCAACAACAGTCGCCGCAAAATCTACTAAATGAGGGGGAACTAGTAATCCTTCATCTACTTCTTCATACGCGTCTGGCGAAGTCACAATGGTAGTAGCCTCGGGTTCCCCCTGATCGATAGGATTTGTTGCGAAGCCATTTTCCGCGGGCACGACAACTGAGGTTAAGTCTGTTCCGCCTGTCCCAACCTCAGCAAAAGCGTCACCGTTCTGGTCACTCTTTTCCTCAGACAACTGTGGATCCACCTCAGATTTCTCGAGTACATCTTCAGGCATGATAACCTTCGTGGGAAGGATGTCTCCGGAAGCAGTAACTTCGACCTTCTCATTTACCCCCACAGGAGGTGATTGGACTTGATGTCCATTAGGTGCTCGCAAGTTGTTTCCATTGAGTTCATCTGACATAGATGGTGCTTCTGCATCTCGGTATATGATGATCCCATTCGATAACCGGATAGCGACAGGCCGGTGACCATTGGGTTGCATACCATTGCTTCCTTGGCTATTGTGAGGAGACATACGATCGAATGCTGGTATTGACATAGGCAAAGATGTTTCTGGTAAGTTAGGATATACCAAGAGAGGCTCAGGAGGAATTGACTGAAAACGAGACAAATCGTCGGAAGGGGGGACGGCGGGGGAAGATTGTCCGCTGGATATACCTCGTGGAGAGGTTTCGGACATAGGCTCTCTGAACTCCTTCCTTGAAGGCGTACTCGATGAAGAGGATGCATTGGCAACTTCAGGAACGGAAACCGGCGATTGAGGACTTCCTGTCACCAAATCAGTAGCTTCGTCAGGTAACTCAAAAAGTTGTTCCCTCAAGGAGACGTCCCGCTCGCTGTCGGAATCATCTAAAGCAGGAAGCTCGGAAGGGGCCGCGCTGGTGAGGACTTGCGAACCTTCTGCCATGGACATCTCGGACGTTGGTGTAGAATGCGACAAAGGTACGTCCTCTTTTAATGCAGTTGTCGAACCATCGGATGTTGAACCAGGGGTATCACGAAGGGATGGAGCACCAGAAGGGAATGTATCGTTCTCATGTGTCACTGACTCAATGTCGCCCTCGCTGCTCGGTCCTCTGCTCCCCACAGAGCTCCGTGTATCTATCCCAAGAAGTAGTGATACATCGGCGTTGCCTTCTGATTCCTCCACCGAGCCCTCGCTGTCTGCTTCAAGGCTTAGATCACCCTGTTCTATGGTATCGGTGTCTTCATCTTCAGACGCATCACTCTCACTCCAATCCCGGGCACTATTAGATCTCGATCGCGCCCTGCTCAAGTCTGTATGCTGAGCTTCCAGTATAACACCTGATTGGTCCAGTATTGCGTCAAGATGCTTCCGACCACGCCGTACTTCCTCTGCCTCGAGGAGGGCGCGATTTTGCTCGCGAACAGCCTAGAAATCCGTCAGATAACCATAACGAAGTCTTCAAAAGGAAACTAAAGAACAAACCATGACAGCCCTCTTCCACTGCCTTTCCACCTCCTTGGCGGTGGCTTTTGCGAGAGTTCTCATACGAACAGCTTCAGCCTTCCGCTGTTTCTCCTCTGTTCCTTCTCTGTTTCCGTGCCATGCCATAACGAGTTTTGCGACCCTTTTGGCAGTACTTTTTTTCATGGCGTATTCGGCGGACACTAAACGTGCTCTATGGGTTGCAGCAGAAATAAGATGGTCATAACGATCGTCTCTCCGTATTGGCTCCATGTAGTCTGTTTCTGGTGCTGCAAAACTTGGCATTCCATTGGGATCGTCTGGCAAATCTGGAATATCTAGCATTAGACGACCCTCTCTCCTTAATTCCTGTATTCGAGCTCTCGTCTGCGCTTCTGCGAAAGACATTTGTTCCAAGTTCTCGTCCAGTAAGACCGTGCCATCTTCTAAAGACGAGTACGATTGAAGATATCCTTGGACTGATGAGCCATATTGAGGGCGAGGGGGTAGTTGCGACGGATGTGTATAAACAGCTGGAGGGGGACGTTGAAACAATCGTATGCGTTTAATAGTAAGCTTGGGCTGGGGAGGCGGTTCCGGCTCCGGAAATAGAGCTTCCCCGTTCATGTCACCAACGGTGGATCGATCTGTGTCTTTCTGACCACTTTCAAGAGACGAGAAACTGGGTTTCTTGCGCGTCAAACCATGGAAATTATTCAAAGTCGATGGAATGCTAGGAGTTGGAGTGTCTGGGGTTGAAGGTACATGGCTATCCTTGACTCTTCGGGGATGGGAACTTCGGTTCGATGCTGGTAGCGGAGGTGGGAGCCTTACTTCAGTAGGGGGTTTCGGAGCCTGCAATTTAGTCACTTCTGTGGCCTTTCCCTTTCCTTTCAGGATAGTAGAAGGCCTGTCAATGATTGCAAGCGATTTTGCTGGCAATTTCGATTTACCAGCCATCTTCACTCCTGTAGAGATAGCCGATGTCCGTGACGTAACTTTGGACTTTTCCATGCTCTTGACTGACAATGATGATAGTGTCGAGGGAGGCGGCGACGTGCCCGCGGAGATAGTAGCAGCAAGTGAAACGCGAAGTTCTGTGGTGGCGCGACGCGTTTTCCGGGGAATTGACCCGGAGGCAATAGAGGCAGACTTAGAAATAAGATCATGTGGTGCTTTATACTTTAAACAGAATAATCGATAAGTGGCCTCGAAAACAAAGCTCCACCCGTACCTCCATAAAAACTTGACTATTGTCTTGCCTTGCAATCTGGAACCTCTCCTGTTAGACTTCAATCGATGTGCAATTTTAGAGTGTTAACGCGCCTTGGGATCATAGCCAAGTAGTGTCACAAATTTGTCCAGGTGGAAGGCCTCGCGCACCTAATATAAATACCAAACAATATCAACACACTTCTTGAATCATCCCTTCTGAGGTAAATAAACATACAAGGTCATCATGCCGCACCATTAACTTATCTAGATCGACTTGACGGGTACGTAGTAAATCTGCTCTCCGCGCCACGATACACTCCTTCTGCATCTCCTCTCTGCTCTCTGGATTTTCAGCTACATCAGGATGCTCTTCTGGGTAAACCGCGCCTTTGGTGGAAGTATTGTGACTTTTCTTTGGACTGGGCATAAGGAAACCAGTGTGTAGAAACTCAGATCCCTCACGACAAAATGGTCAATCTTGCCCGTTTTTCGACGATCCTTCGAGGTTGTTGAAGAGGACGATTCTTAGAAACGTATCCCAGATGTTGAGCCCGTTCCGAGTGAGTTCGCAGGTGCCTAGCCGTGGTGGTTGAGAGTAGACCGCGCATCGTCGCGCCTGGGTGTCCATGGGATTTGTTTGTCCTTGTGGTGAACACCATCACCTCATACCGACTTTCCGCTACGTTACTCGCTTGGATGCTTATAACCTTGATATTCATAGTCTTGAAAGCTACAGATGTTACGGGAAACGACAGTGCCATCATTGGCTTCAGCGGCATTAGAACTTGACGTCTTTCTCACTTCAAAAACTGAGCCGCCTCGACTTCTGAGGATGGTGTATCTCACAATGCGTGGCGAAAGCACTTAAGACTATAAAACTGGTTTGGGGACTACTGGTGGGACAGGAAACTATCCATGCGACATAAAGGGAGAGATGGTGCAGGATACAGAGCAAATCACTGGCAAAGCACAGGACAACAAACAAGACATATGACAAGGGTATGAAGGGGAAGGGCTTGTGGAGTCCTCTAACGATCGTGCAACAACAGAATAGATAATGCGACATGAAAGCGAAATGACGAGAGCAATCGTGGAGAGGTATCCACATAAATAAGATGCCCTTATAGAAAGGGAAAGGAAGGGAAAGGCTTACTAGTGCCAGGCATAAGGTCAGGAAGTTGCAGTATGAGAAGGTAGCTCTGGAAGGCCTGGAAGTTTGAGGCCCCTCAACTCTTTACTGGGAAGCATACCGAAGTCCCTCAAATGCCCTCTCTCCAATGCTGTAGTCAGCTCTTGCGACTTCTTTTGACATAACTCAAACTGTTTTAGAAATTGGACTGGTGAAATATGTTCACCGGTGGCTGTGAAAGAGAGTTTTGAAAGATCCATGAAAGTCTTCCGGGAGACGAAACCTGGGGACGGGATAACGGTGGTACTTTTGGAAGAGTAGGGAATTTGAGTTGGGAAGGAAGAATTCGCAGAAGCTGTCCGACCTGGGTTATGGATAGAAATACTCGGTTCTATAACCTCACCAGGGCTGAAAAGACGTCTATGAGTAGGCGAAGGAGATGGTTTATGCGATAACGGGGTAGGGGAATGTGGCTGACTCTCAGGGGAGGGAAGATGGTTATATACGATTGGCTCGACGCTGGGAATCGAAGTCCGAGATATTGAAGTCACATCGCTGCTACCCTCCTGCAGTAACTGCTTAAACTCATCAGTCGAAAGGTGAGAACGAAGTAATTCGAGCAAAGCATGAGGATCGCGAGGCAGCTGTGTGGTTGGCAACGATGACATGGGAAGTGGATGATGCAGTGTGGGTGAAAGGGAAGGATCTGGCTTGGTAATGCGAAGCTCTTGAGGTATAGTTTCAGGTACCATAAGATAGGACTGATCGTCAAGCATATCTTCCTCGTCTGACTCATCTGCATCTCCTACTGAATCGTCTTGGTGTGACCCTGATTTAGGCCCTGACGAGAGTATTTCTGCGTTATTATTGCTTTGCATTTGCGCTTGCGTGTATTTGACAAAACGGTGAGCGTCGTCAAGGGTCACGTTAGGTAGCAACGGGCTGTCAACCCATACCATAAGCAAATCCGGGGAAGGCTTAGGATTTTCCTCAACAAGAATCTTCAAATGGTCCAGTTCAGTACCAGTTAGTGTCGGGAACACTACAGTTAGAATTAGCCAGTACCAATAGTTTGAGCGCTTTCATCTTCGCTCACAAATGCTCATACTAAACCGCTTGTGCCGAGGAATCACAAATGATTTTCCCGAATTCCTTTCAGCACGTCTGCGATGCGTAAGCCACCTATTCAGCTGTCCCAAAGTGATTCCCACAGGTTCAATTTCGCTCTGAATATGATGCATAATTGATGTCTTTTCTGCCAATGAGAGAACAGGGGGTTTGCCCAGATCTTCATACCATCCTTTCTCCCAAGCAGGAAATTTGAATAAAAGAAAGAAAATGGAAGCATAAAGTATGATTTACCTTCTAAGCAGGCTTTGACATCGTCTCCTAACCGTTTAATTTGTGTTGAAGCTGACCGCGATTGTTGAGATTCAGTGTTCTCCATTAGTGTATCTTTAACGGATGCACTTTATAAATGGAATAGTTGTTAGACATTTTTGCAAGATACAGAACTGGGACAGTTCCTGTTAGACCACTCACTTCAGCGGAGAAAGCCTTCTATAAAGACAGGATACTTTTATACGGCGAAGGTTTTGAGAAAAAAAAAGCGGCACAGCAGCGTCACAGCGGTCACAACTTGACTGAGGTGCCTTCCAAGCATGGTAGCCAAGGCTGCAGGAAGATTGGCTACTACCTACATCAGGATGCTATGAACCTGTGTAAGCATTGTGGGTAGTCTGACGGTAATATAAAATACTAAATGTGAGCGGCGGTGGAGTGTGGTTCGCTTGATAATCGACATAGTTAAACCAGTTCATCAACATACATGCACGATGGTACTCAAATCTCCACTGTAGCAGACCACAGGCAAAAAAAAAGAGCTTACATAAGCGATGATGTAATTTTCTGTCTTTTTTTGAATTAGCTTGTTTCACGCTCTCCTTTCTTTAGTAGCATACCAGATGGGACGCCTGGCTTATTGAAATTGAAAAGTAGCTTAAGATCCCAGGGCAAGGAATACTACCCGGAGGTCCGCTTGCCACGGTGATCCGTCTTGAAGTACTCGGAGAGAATCTACTCCATCCCGTGTCACGTGAACTCGGCGGATTCACGTGAATACATACCCCGTAGCATCCTTTCCCGTTGACGGTGACGACGTTGAATACTGGCACGTTTCTGTATTGGCGGCGGCTCAACATCACCTCCTTGAATACCTTTTCGGCATCACAAGAAATGTCGAAGGTCACCGAGAAGAAACCAGTCGGGTTTGCAACCCACATTGTAGCTGGTGGGCTAGCAGGAGCCATGGAGGCGGTTAGAATTTTGATTTTCGCTCATAGCACACAATTATACCATTCAATGCCAAGCACAGATGTGTTGCCAGCCCCTCGATACGATCAAAGTGCGCATGCAGCTCTCGAAGTCCGGTGCTGTCCCGGGAGTGAGTTTATTGAATGCGCGGACGTGTCATGCGTGGAAATTACTAACCGGGGATATGTCAGACCAAGCCTCGAGGCTTCATTGCAACCGGTATGTCGATAGCTCAGCGAGAAACTCCCCTGGCGCTGTACAAGGGTCTTGGTGCCGTCTTGGCGGGAATTGTACCAAAGATGGCTATCAGGTTTGCGAGTTTCGAGACATATAAGTCGTGGCTTGCAAGCAAGGAGACCGGGAAAACTAGTGTTGGTGGAATATTTCTAGGTAAGGCCTTACTTGTTCCATTTGGTCTCCTAATAACATACATTTGTGTATCGCGCAGCGGGGTTGGCGGCAGGCACCACCGAAGCGGTGGCAGTCGTGACACCTATGGAAGTGGTCAAGATTCGGCTGCAAGCGCAATCTCACTCGCTCGCTGACCCCCTCGAAGTTCCCCGTTACCGTAATGCAGCACATGCCGTCTATACAATCATCAGAGAGGAAGGGTTCAGCACATTGTACAGAGGGGTGAGCCTTACAGCCTTGAGGCAAGCTACCAATCAAGGTCTGTTGTATGCAGTTCAATAACGAGTATAGCTGACGTACTAGCTCTCAAAAGGCGCAAATTTCACTGCTTATCAAGAATTGAAGAGGCAGGCACATAGACTTCAGCCCGACGTTGTAGATCTACCATCTTACCAGCATATGGTGATTGGTCTTATTTCGGGAGCCATGGGGCCATTCTCGAACGCACCTATCGACACAATTAAAACACGTGAGTAGCTAGAATAACCTTGACCGTAAATGACCACATTAATCACTGACAACGTTCGCTGGAATCTTTCGCAACGCGAGAAGGCCTCCAAAAGTCTTCTGCAGCTGAAGGGGAGTCAGCCTGGACTCGTATTACCATGATTGGGAAAGACATGTGGCGCCAAGAGGGCATCAGGTCATTCTACAAAGGCATTACACCTCGTGTCTTGCGTGTGGCACCAGGTCAAGCAATTGTATTTGCTGTTTATGAACGCGTGAGGAGAGTCATAGAGAGCATGAAGGAAAGAACAACGGACGACTCGTACACAGAGTGATGGCGCGTAGCTCGCTTCCCATGTGTCTATGACAGTCAAACACTTTTATATCATTGTTTTGACAATCCTTCCGCATATGCTCGCGTACGCTTGGAACAGTCGAAGTGTAGAGATGTTCGTGTGCCAGTAGCTTATGTAATATTCCAAGTACGTGTCGACAACTCAATTTTGCTCCAGCTACAGTCGTTATCTTTGCGTAGTTATTGGAGGTCGACGTTCGATATGAACCTGTTCAGATTATTAGGTGAGTGATTGACTGTTCATGTGCTGTATTCTGCTTGACCCGCGTTTGTCAGGGGACCTATCGCACCTTGCCTCTATCTTCATCCTATTGCGCAAGATTCAGGTTTCAAGATCATGTCGAGGTACAGGGTATATCCTTTTGGGATTAAGTCTTGTTCTAAACGTGCACCGACAAGGCATCTCTTTCAAAACACAGGCCCTTTACGTAGGAGTGTTCGTGGCCCGCTACCTTGACCTATTTACTGGGGACTTTGTATCGCTTTATAACACGGTGATGAAACTCTTCTTTATTGGGAGTAGTGGATACATACTTTTTCTTATGAAGTTGCGCTATAGGTGCGTCCAGCTATTATTACTCTTGTCGTGTTACGTCGTAATATATTTGTACACTTTCAGACCAACGAACGATCCTTCTATCGACACCTTCCGACTCGAATACTTGCTTGGGCCGTGCGCAATTCTGGCGCTTATAGCCAATTATAAATATACGCTCATCGAAGTAAGCATATTACGATGCCACGTGCCGCTATTGACGAGCATCTCAGGTCCTGTGGGCTTTCTCCATCTATCTAGAAGCGGTGGCAATTTTGCCTCAGCTCTTCATGTTGCAACGGACGGGCGAAGCTGAGACTATAACCACGCATTATCTTGCTGCTCTTGGTGCTTATCGTGGGCTCTATATTCCTAACTGGATATACCGGTAAGCGCAATCACTTTGATACTGCAATGATTGAGATTCAATTGGGCTCTTTCTTTCTCATGGATAGGTATTTCACGGAAGGTTCTTTCGACCCGATAGCAGTTGTAGCGGGAATCGTGCAGACAGCGTTATATCTAGACTTTTTCTACATTTACTTCACTAAGTAAGTATCACTAAGCTACTTAAGTATGTTTGACTTACGCCTTTCATGTTGGAAGAGTATTGCAGGGACAAAAATTCGAGTTACCAGCATGATTACTGCTTATTATAGGGGTAGTTTGGAAGAACTCATACTATTGTGTGCCCTGGATTTCAGCGTCTGCACTGAGACGCGTTATCTCCGAAGTCTTTGTATAGCTTAAACACTGCTTTGCATGAAAAGGAAACAAGCACATTGCGACATGAGGTGCAAAGTTTGATCTTATTGGCCTTTCCGAAGCGCTAGTGAGGGGTGCTTGTGGGTGCATTAGTAAACGCTTGTGGTTTGGCAAACTGTGGCTTTGCTTTTGACTGGTCACCTTCCCGTTGTTCATACCCATTGCTGCTGCAAGTCGAGATATCCTCACGTACAACATCGGTGGGCCCGTCTTTAATAAGTCATAATGCCTGTGTTTCATTTGTGTCTAAACAATGGTATCGTGGCTATTAGGTGACATGATGTCTGGTTGGACACCACAACCCGCTGGCCTACAAGAGGTCCTCGAGACATTGCACAATTCGACACGTACAAATGAGCCTGAGATGCAGAAGGCAATCACAATTGTAATCAAAAATACTGTGTTGTCGCGCATGCTGCGCGCTGAGCGGCGTTCTTTCACAGAAACTAGACCAATTCACCAAGGTGCCAGACTACGTCGGTTATTTGGCTCATGTCATTGCCAACATGACACAGGAAACCGAGCATATTCGGACTATCTCTGGTTATCTGCTCAAGAACCATGCGTGGCTTCTTACCAAAGCTCCACCAGAGGTAGCTACATTTGCAAAGGGAGCCGTTCTGCATGCTTTTCGGGACCCTCAGCCTATGATCCGAAAGGTAGTGGGGGAGATCATCGTCTCGTTTTTGCGCGTTTTGGAGCCAAAGAACTGGACGGAGGCTCTGACACTTTTAGTCCATTCCTTAGATTCTCCAAATCTGGATGAGCAAGAGGTGAGTCGGTGTCTTGATCCTACAAGGAAGGGTGGTTCAAATAAAAGGCTAGAGTGCTTTCGATGCGCTGGAGAAGGCGTGTCAAGATTTTGCACGGAAATTGGATGTCGAAATGAATGGTACGCGTCCTCTCGATTTTATGGTTCCCAAGTTCCTTGTACTCTCCGAACACCCGTCGGCCAAAATCCGATCGCATGCTATCGGTTCCCTCTCTCAACTCGTGCACATTCAGTCACAATCACTCTTCGCGCACATGGACAACTTCATAGCTTGTTTATTTAAACGAGCCTCAGATGATAATGCCACGGTCCGACGCAATGTTTGCCAAGCATTGGTCTTGCTTCTTGCCTTTCGTGCTGATAAACTTGTGCCGGAAATGTCCAATGTGGCCGAATACATGCTCTACTCGACGCGGGACAAGAACGAGGATGTTGCTCTTGAAGCATGCGATTTTTGGCTCACATTCGCAGAGGAACCTGACCTCGAAAATTACCTTCGTCCTTTACTGCCAAAAGTTGCATTTGCGTTACTTGAATGCATGGTTTACTCCGAAAACGATCTCGACTGGGCTATTGCGGAAGAGGACGATGCACATATCCCGGATAAGGAAAGTGACATCAAGCCTAAACATTATGATGCGAAAGAGCATGGGCTGGAACGAACTACTAATTCCAACAGTTCTGGTCCTAACGGGACAAGGCACGGTTCTCTTACAGGAGGCGATGTTGATGATCTTGGAGATGACTTTGATGATGACGACGTCGATGATTTCGACGATGATATGGGCACTGAATGGAACGTACGGAAATGCGCTGCCGCTGCATTTGATGTGTTAGCGACGCGTTTCAACGGCGAGTTGATGGAGGTCTCCCTACCGGCGCTAAAAGATAAGCTATGGAGCCAGGACTGGTTACAACGAGAATGTGGTATTCTAGCGCTTGGTGCGATGGCGGAGGGTGAGCGAGCTGTTAACTGGATGCATCCGGCCGCTGACACAGTGCAGGGTGTATCGAGGTCATAGTTCCGCATCTTCCAGTACTGGTACCATACCTAATTGGCATGCTAAACGATCCTAAAGTATGTCTAGTTCACACCAGTTACTTACATTACTGATGTAGGTTACATATAGCCCCTTGTTCGTTCTATAACTTGCTGGACATTGGGCAGATATGCAAGTTGGATAGCTCAGGTGACTTCGGAAACACATCGCGCCATATACTTCGTGCCAACTATGGAGGGGGTGAGTCTCATAATTTCCTTTTGGACCGGATGGGCATTGATGAATATCCAGCTACTGAGAATGGTGTTAGACAATCATAAGCGAGTTCAAGAGGCTGGATGCAGCGCCTTCTCTACTTTAGAAGAAGAAGCCCAAAATGAACTTGAACCTTTCCTCGATCCTGTGCTGCGCAACCTTGTGTTTGCGTTCGACAAGTATCAGGCCAAGAATCTACTTATATTGTATGATGCTGTGGGTACGCTTGCTGACGCCGTCGGTGGGGCTCTATCAAATCCGGCTTATGTTGAGATCCTGATGCCTCCCTTGGTCAAACGATGGAGCAAGCTGAAGGACGATCCGGAGGATCTCGTGCCTCTTCTTGAGGTGGATCAACCATTATCTCCGATTCGTGCAATGTACTCATAGTTTTTTTAGTGTCTCGCGTCGGTGACAGTTGCAATGGGACCCGCATTTTACCCCTACGCCAGTCCGATCTATGAACGGTGTTGCTCCATAGTACAGCAACAGCTTCTACAGTATCAGGCATACCAGCAAAATCCTGAAATGGAGGAACCTGATAAGGATTTTCTTGTCGTCACAGTAGATCTTTTGAGCGGCTTGGTCCAAGGGCTCGGTATGCAGATGAAGACGCTCCTGGATAATAGTAACCCTCCGTTATTCAGTCTGATCGGTATTTGCTTGAAAGTGAGCCGCATTGATTTCCAGTATGCGTGACACTAGGCTGAACGTCGTGTCTTAGCACCCACAACCCAGTGTCCGACAATCTTCATATGCTCTGATCGGCGACATGGCAGTCCAATGTTTCGAGCTTCTACGACCATATATGCCTCAAATCATGCCCGAACTTGTTGCCCAGCTTTATCCAGAACCGAAACCCGAAGAAGTAAGCGCCTGTAATAACGCTGCTTGGTCTGTCGGAGAGGTTGCACTTCGTTATGGCGCAGGTTTGTATTGCTTGCCATCCCTACTGTGTCTTGGTCGTTCATTCCCCATTTCAGATGCTCAGTTTGCGCAGTGGGTTCCTGGCTTGGTCCATCGTCTCATCCCATGCCTCTTGCACCCAAAGGCCCCTCGCAGTCTGCACGAAAATGCTGCTGTCACTCTCGGTCGAATAGGTCTTATCCAACCTGCTATGGTTGCTCCTCAATTGGAAGTTTTTGCTGAACAATGGTACGACTTATCGGCTTTCCTCGTTTACATTGTGTATAACCATGGAGCATTGTTAGGTGTCAGGCACTATTTGAAATCCGGGACAACGAAGAAAAGGATTCTGCTTTCAGAGGCTTTTGTACTCTGGTTCAGGTTAATCCCCAAGGAATTGCTAAGGTACGGTACTTCGTACTTTTCTCTTCATTTTTCTCTTTATGATACTCTTACAGAGCTTTTTCTGGTTCTGCAACGCTATTGCGCAATGGGGGAACCCAACACCAGAATTGAACGATATGTTCAAATCTGTACGTTGAATCTTGTCCCATTCCGTAACCAATTGTCTGAAATCTTCCGTTGCTACAGATTCTGATTGGCTTGAAAGAGATGAGTGGTCCTCAATGGGATTCCCAGTTCGGTTCTTTCCCTCCACAAGTCCAGGATCGGCTAAGAGAACGTTACAATCTATAAGTATATTAGCACTAGGACTTGTTCATACATGGGATTATCTTCAATTTGTTCACCTTCATACGTAAAACAAGACTATCATAAGTATATGAGCCTGCTATGTTGGCAGCCTGCGCACCCAGAGGTTTTTGAACCCTTTTTGTGATCTAACTGGGATATTAGTTACATTACAGTGATGCAATTTGGCTGATATCAGAATAGAAGCTATAACAAATACTAGAAAAGATATCTTTTTGACACTGATAATTTCTTCGCAAGTGTTGAAAAGAAGCTCTCCTCAAAGAGTCAATCAATCCTTAAGGCACTTGCCGTAAACCAGCACACTGTCTTCACAGCTCAGTAAAATAGTAATATAACCTTAAGTGCTTGGCTCTAGCGCTCTGTCTCAAAGTATCAGTTGCCTCTAAAGATATTGTGAATTTGCTTTGACAGTAACAGCTGAATTGATGAATAGAAAGGAGTGTTGAAGGAAGTCGGATTATACTGTTTGGAAGCCTGAACTGTTGTCAGGATAAAATGAAACTTGGAAAGTAGTGCCCGCTTAGCACAGCGGTAGTTGCGCTCCGCTCGTAACGGAGAGGTCGGTTGTTCGAATCAGCCAGTGGGCAACAATTTTTACGCTGTTGATAACAGCCCTCTCATTCGCGACAAATGACAGTCACTTTGTTTAAGGCGTACGCTGAGTTTGTGGGAGTAAGCCTTTTGTTACACCATTTTTTATTCGGTTCTAGCAGAATAAGGGCGCGCCTGTTTGGTGACCTCTTTTTTATTATTTTGCACCGCTGCCACGCCCCCCCTACTTTATTAGATAGGCAAGCCCGCACACCAATCTGCGGGGCACACAACTGTTCTAAAGTCCTTAACATATTCTATCTCTGCTATGTAGGGCAGTCTCTGTGCTTTGTAGTTTAACATAAGTGCTCAGCACTTCAAGCACTATAATCATCTCTCTCTCTCTCTCCCTCTCCCTCCCTCCTATTTGGTGAAGCCGTGATTGTTTGAAAATCGTGACGGTGACATGACCTACGAAACCACGATGATATGTTTTACTCACAGCCGATACATCAAAGTTTGTGGGAGAGTTGGCTGACAAATCTTGTGGCTAGTCTTCCAATTGCTGGCAAGATGTCAGAAATACTGAGTGCTGTAGCAACGCCTAGCACATTAAACGAACTCATATCAGGCAGCGTCGCAGGAGCTGCACAAGTTCTAGTAGGTCAACCGCTTGATACTGTCAAAACCCGCGCACAAATAGCACCAAGTAAGCTAATTTTTTGCGTTAGTCAACATTGGTCGCAGCTAACAAATACAAATAAGATGGCATGTTTGTAAGAGATCTTTCAGTTTATCCTCCGATAATGTCACATGGCTCTACCTCAGAAAGGCCCAATGGACATATTGGTGAAGACCGTTAGAAAAGAGGGCTTTTTTGCACTCTATAAGGGTTTGTCCAGCTTCATGGCCTTCAAAAGCAGTGATGACTCAATAGCTTGATCTGCGTCAGGTATGGCTAGTCCCCTTCTTGGGATAGCAGGCGTCAACTCTCTCTTGTTTACCGCCTACTTTATTTCACGAAGAATTATATCACCTTTTCCAGAATTGTCTCTGCGTCAGACCGCGCTTGCAGGTTCTATGGCCGGCGCAGTAAACTCGATATTGGCAAGTCCTGGTGAGTGTTCGCTCCGGCGATCTTGCACTTGGTAAACAATTATTTCTATAGTCGAGCTTCTCAAGGTGAGAATGCAAGCTCAGTATGGCACAATAGGCGACAAACGGCTTTCAAGAGTTGCCGCCGATTTGTATAAGAAATGGGGCTTTCGGAAAGGTGTTATGAGAGGGTTCTGGGTACTTCTTATCCCACCTTCTCATACCTTATATATCTTATGTTCTCATTGACATATCAGGTAACAGTGGCACGAGAGATCCCGGCGTATGCTGGGTAAGTCAGAAAACCGTACTGTGTATCCATCTATTTCTTTAATAATTTTATTCATTGGCAGCTTTTATACTGGTTAAATCATTCGCAGACTCTTGTCAAGACATAAGTTGACCTCGACTTCTCAAAGGCTTCGAGTTCGCTAAGCGACATTTTCGGAACACATTTGGCGACGCGCTTCCGGTTTGGGCGTTGCTCACAAGCGGGTCTTTTGGCGGCGTAAGTTTTTATCTACATGCTCATATGATGTTTCCTTGATGAAACTATTAATTAGATGTGTTATTGGCTTGCTTGCTACCCTCTTGGTAATTTTTAACATTCTTGTCGAGAACCACGTTATGAAACTCCCTCTATATAGACGTTGTGAAATCACGAGTCCAGCTTTCTGAAAGCCCCCCAAGAGGCATCGGATATATAGGTACTGAATTCAGGAGCATAATTCGGGAGCAAGGAATGTAAGTATCATCGATTACTGTATCATACGAAACCCTTCCTTTCCGAACAGGGCCGGGTTGTATCGTGGTCTTTCGCCTTCACGTGAGTACTTACCTTCGCGTATTATTCATCTCATCTCATGTATGATATGTAGTTATTCGGAGGTGAGGATCATATCTTGTTTGTCAAATCCATACGCATCCATTTTCTATAGCATTCCTGCGGCTGCGGTCACTTTCGTCACTTTCGAGCGGACACGCGGTAAGGTTTTCTTCCTCTTCAACCCTGCATATATTGAATGGTTAGCGCAGAGTACTTACTGAGGAATACAGGCGTCTAATTGTACAGAATTATACAGCGCGTATCATCATCGCATGTAAGTGATACAAAAACATGGGCTCTATGATTGTTGTATATGATAAATAGTGCTTCCATAGAGAAATAAACTTGTCCCAAAGTTCGAGGATATCTTCCTAATCTGTAACTGACGCTGGCGAGGGAACCACAATCCCGAGATGCCTTCTCAAGCTTGAGGGAGGATTGTGCAAGATGGGGCTTTGAAGCGCACTATGGTCATGTTTGATTTCCACTTCCTGATGACCAGGCTCGTCGGTGTCCGTGTCATCATGGTCGATGCTCATTTCCGACCCAGGTTCAGTGTCTACCCAAGATTCCGCCTCGCTTCCTTCGCATGTAAGCGTTGTCCGTGGGGAGATGCCCGAGTTTGGTGAGATCTGTATTTTGGAATTTGGTTCTATGCGTTTACTCCATGGTCGCGGAGATCCATCCATCCCGCCGTCAGGATCACTTGCCACCTCTTCGTCACTTCCGTTCGTTTTCAAATGCCGTCGAATTGAATGACGCACTTCGTGTAGATGCGATGAGCGCGCAAAACGCCTGGCTGAGAGTTGAGAACTCGCAGGAGTGGTGTGCGAATCGGATCGTTGCAGACGAGTATAAAGTCGTTCAGAACTACCAAATCGGAATGTGTCGTAATGGCGTGGGGTAGTAGGACGACGTGAGTGAGTGCGTGAAGTCTGAGTAGTTGTTGTTTGTGTTGTCGGCGAAGTAGCCGATGAGAAGGTATCTATTTCACGAGATGGAGAGACTGCGGCAGATCGTACATCTTTATTATTCCCTTGATAATAAATCAGTCAAGCTAAGCGTTTCATGGTCGAAAACCTACTTTTCTTGGCGCTCGATGTGCGACCGGGAGTCGGTGTTGGGCTTCTGCCCCGTAATTCTGACCAATCAGCACTGGCCCAAGGCGACCGTCGGCCGAAACTATGTAGTCTATGCATCGTGCCATCGAGAAGAGAGACTGCATCGGTACGAGATCCTCGTGTAAGCGTCATAAATACCAGTACCGTTAGGAGTAAGCAGAGCTGAGCGATGCCAAGGCGCTTTTCAAGCACCACCTGTGCGACAAATTCAGAAACACATGACGGATGATATGACGATGAAACAGACCTCATTGGCTAAGTGGCTGACCTTATTCAGTAACTCCCATCGCTCCTCTTCCATTTGGAGCCGTCTACGTTCTAATTCGCTCATTGACTTTGAAAATAATTGCTGCTGGGCCTTACTCTTTGTATCGGTCGGTTATGGGGGAAAGTTATTGTTTGAGGATTCACTCACAATGCCTTCCAACCTCCCAACGTCCTCTTCAAGCCTTCTCAAGGCTTCTCGGACCTGCAAGGTTTGTTCTTCGACATACTTCTGGTAAAGCGTCGTGTTGGCCTCGAGCATCGCAAGCCTGTTCATTATCGTGCGGTAAATGGACTCTCCCGATGGGACGGAGGATGGGGAAGGAAGTGGGAGGAGAGTCTGTATGATGGAAGAAATTGAAGTGAGGCTCAGCGATTGAGATGGATCAGGAACCGTGATAATGCTGGCATTTTCGAGTGCGAAAGAACCATTAGTTTCTGTGCGTGATTCCCAAATAGTATTATTAAGATTAAGCGCATGTAATGGTGCCGAATCTGTGGCAAGAGGGGTAATGGTCTCCACGTCCGAAGTGAAGGTCACCTCGATGATGGCTGTAGGATCTGGAGTTATGCTTTTAAGCTTGGGGGTGGACTGTATTACAGCTTCTTGTGTTGGTGACATGTGTTCCCGGGCCACATGTTTGCCGGATACCGGAGGTGGATGGTCCAATCTGACCGGGACTGGGTCTAGTTCAGGAGCAGCTCTAGTTGGCAACCTTGCCGTTACTGGCAAGATCGTCCCATTGATGGTCACGGGACTACTCAAAGTTGTCTCGTTAGCGAGCCCATCGGAAGTTCTCTCTTCAGCAGAAACCTTAGATCTTGTTTCTGAGGCTCCCTGCCAGACTTCCCACTTCCATTCCTCCATCTGAGTTAGACCGTATACACGGAGGAGACTTATAGGGCAATAAAACTCTCCCCCATAGTGGCCGAGAAAGTCGATACGAATGTACCTATAAAATGGACGGAGTTCGACTAGGGGGTGAAATGACTGCAAAACTTGTCGTCAGCTACGTATCCTAAGTTCTTTTTAAAAAAAATTGATAGACATGAAGACAACTTCGGATAAATCTTTCCAGGCCAACTATTTAGATATGATCGGGAAGAGATACGCACTTGGACACCGCGGATATTTTTTGCTCGATAAGTCCCAGCTTCTATCCAACCCTTTCCGTCAGTGGTATATGTCTGGGCCACACTTACCCTAAAGTCGCGGAATACGCCCGAGAAAAACTCAAAGTTGGCAAGTTGAACGGTATCAATACGGATGTCATCGCAGAGCTCGACGACTATAAAATTGGGATCTGCCGAGCAAGGGCTTAGCATATAGCGATCCTTTTTGGAGGATAAGATAGCTGATGGAGAACGGGCCGAGCGATGGGTGGTATGCACACGAGCCGAGCAATCCAGCGAGGCATAATTAAAGCGATCAGTAAGGGGGACACGGAAGTGTGGAGATGAAGGGGGTGCAGATTCTGTTGGAAAAGCCATAGATGGGTCTGGCTCGCCTAACGTCACTGCTGATGCCATGAAAGATGAGCCGGGGGAAGTTTCGGCGGTAGAAGTGTCAGGTGAATTCGTCTGATTTGCTGATTGTGCTTGTAGTTCTCGCTGTTTGGACTTCCACTCTTCAAAAGAGAGAAACTCCGCGGTCGTTGGTAGTGGTTCAGAAGATAAAGGGATAAGGCAGCAAATGGGTTCTGAGTGTCTGGGGGTAGCGCGGATCCGAAGCTGCTCAAATGGATCGAATGGTGAAGTAGCATTGAAACGAGCACCGACAGGTTTGTCCGAGCTAGCCCTTACAAGAACAGAGACAACCAGTGTCAGTGCAACCAGTCCCACAATCAGATGGCATAATGGATGCATGTGTGAGTGCAGGGTGTATACCTGAATTTCAATATTAGATATTGAGGCATCAGCCCACGACGTTAGGACACGCACGTGAGAAGATGGAGGATGATTCTGCGTCCAAGCTTAGACCACTCGCCCAGGTCCTGCCAGCCTTCAAAGGGGACGCTGTTGCTGACGTGGGGTTGGTTCAGTCACTAGGCGCTTCCAAAGACCTTGCATAAAAAAACTTGGCGGTGCCTGAAATTTCGATTTTTGAGCTCAAAATCGGCATACTTCGCAAGTGGCTAAACTCTTTTGCGGCATAGCTATCAGAGATATAGTAACGGTGGCCAGGAGCCACCCCAGTCCCTGACTCTCATTTGAATCGCAAATCACAAAAGATAACAGTTTAAAGTTTTAGTTTTATTTCAAGTAGTTTTATTTGTAGAATGATCAGCTATGACTATTGATGCATAATGAAAAAAAGAAACATTTAACAGCAAAGGTTAGTAAAGTTCAGATCAAAGGTGAGTTATCCTTTCTGGCTGGACAGTGGGGTGAACAGAATTGTGGGATGCAAGGTCAGCTTACTTTTTTTCTTGCTAAATGCCTGCAGATGTTTTGTGGACTCCCCCTCATTCCTTATGGGCAAAATCAAAATTCCTGACAAGAGAGAGTGTGTGCAGGCAGCAATGGGGGCAAGTCTTCCCTGTCCTTGTCATGTGGCCATTTCAAGACTGGAGAGAGGAACTGTAAGGGCAACCTACTCAGATAATGATCCCAGCATCTGCTGGGAGGCTAGACAGTGGGATACCACCCAGCCCTGCCTTCCTACCCAGGGCCTGACCCAGGGACTCTAACCCCAAGCCTACCCACAGAGCTAATCAGAACTGGCAGAGAGGTCTAGAAGAGAAAGAACTAAGGACCCTTACCTAAACAGCAATGGTAT
>QMFG01006356.1:0-18001 GCA_003314545.1 Ramaria sp. MG151 | reverse complement strand
TCGCTGCCTGCTTCAGCGCCATGCTCCATACTCCCTTGACCTCTACTGCAACATGAATGTCGCTCCACAAATATCTATCCTGGGTATTCTCCCCGTGGACAGCGACAAGGTCTGGCTTCAATGCACCTTGGCCATCGGCTTGATCCGTGGTGCCTTTGTCGTATTCAATGAACGTGAGTCCGGAGTGGAAGGGGCTGCACTTTCTAGCGAGCTTCACGATGTCATTAAATATGTCTTTAATAACCGGGTAGTTCTTCCTTTCGTTTGACGGGTCTAGCTTGGATATAGAAGTTGAGCGGAGGTTTGGACTGCTTGTCTTGGAAGGGGAGGTGGAAGGATAGTATTCATTGCCCAATGCGTCGATGGCTACTTCAAGTTGAAGGGCACTGTGTTTCTCGAGGGGGTACACGCTGTCCAGGAGTGAGGGGCTTTCAAACACGGCGTCGCGTAGCTCGTGTACGAGGAGAGACATCAGCTCTGCCTGTGATCTGGGTAAGGAATGCATCGATTGACTAGAAGTCTTGCTGGGATGAGGCATTGGATACGGAACGACGATGGGGGAACTTTGGGCTTGGGCGAGTGGGGATGGGTAGGAGCCATGGTGCACTAAAACACATCACGTGACTACTGCACGCGATCGAGACCTCAAGAGCAAATTTTTGGTCTAGGGGACTTGGGCAACAACATAAGGATGAATTAATGGCCATAACAACTTCTAATGTCTTCATGCTAGTGATATAAGTAAAAGAGCTCAAATTGAAGACAAAAAAAGCTGATATTGTCAAATAATTACTAATTTTTGGTCCATTAAGATGTCACCTTTTCTCATATTATGATGTAGGAGAAGAAAATAGGAATATTCATTGAGGTGCAGCATTAACAGGTGTGCTGGTTCATTTTATTTACAATTGAGTGCTAGCACAGCAACATGGCAATTTCCCAAGGTCCAAGCAATACACAGGGATTAGGAATTAATCTCAACAGGAGGCCCTTCAACCTTCTCCAAACTTTTAGTGCTCTTCGACGATCGCGAGGGCTCGGAGGGCGGTAGCGCGTTGGTCTCGGCTAGCGAAGCAGGCAGCAATCCGGTTTCAGATCGTGTAACAGGCCCTTGTCTGATGCCCTCAACGGTTGATCCATCCATGTGGGTAGGACCGGGGGAAGGAGAAATGCCGACCATCGTGATTTCTTTTGTGACTCCAGCCATACCATGGTCAGACCCATCTTCACTGCTCTGCCCAACAGCATCGCAAGTGTACACGTGTGTCGCTCTACCACGCACATACACTCGTTCACAAAGCGTTTTGGACACACGCCACCACCGTCCCCTGCTTTCCGACACAGGAAGGTAAATCTGAGAGCCCTCAGAATCAACAAGATGGTGCTCGTCAATCCCTGCCTCACGCCGGGAACGACACATCATCCCAACGAGCCCCCGAGCGACGACTTTGAACCCATCGAGCGTGCATAACGACAAGGCAGGGGTCACAAAGAGCCCGCAACGATTGTAGAAAGTGAACCGAACCGTCTGCTGTACATAGTTGTAGACGATCACCACGCTGTACCACCGCTTATCTTGTTCCAGCATCGACAGACCATACGTCGCTGCCCGCCTCAGCGCTATGTTCCATACCCCCTCGACCTCTACTGCGACATGGATGTCCCTCCACCATAAATCCTGGATATTCTCCCCGTGGATAGCGAAAACGGGTGGGGTGCCCTCGTCGCGTGCAAAGAAGGTGAGTCTGGAGTGGAAGGGGCTGCACTTTCTAGCGAGCTCAACGATGTCATTGAATATGTCTTTAATAACCGGGTAGTTCTTGCTTTCGTTCGACGGGTCTAGCTTGGATATGGAAGTTGAGCGGGGATCCAGATGTTGATGCAGGTTTGAACCGCTTGTCTTGGAAGGGGAGGCGGAAGGAAAGTATTCATTGGCCAATGCGTCGATGGCTTTTTCAAGTTCACAGGCGCTGTGTTTCTCGAGGGGGTACACGCTGTCCAAGAGCGAAGGGCTTTCGAACACGGCGTCGCGTAGGTTATGCACCACCTCTGGTGCCAGCTCTGATTGACTAGAGGTCATGCTGTGTGGCGTGTCGGATGAGGCGTCGTGGACAAGGAACGACGATGGGGGAACTTTGGATAGGGCACTAAACCATATCACGTGACTACTACGCGCCAATCGCGTCGAGGGCAATGTTTGGTAAGCATTCCTTTCTCCTCCCTTTCGCGAATTCTTTCTTGTCGTCATATATATTGTTAAGTTGTTAAGAGATGCAGCAGCAATTAAAATTGGACACAGTGATAAAAACACTCTTGAAACAATATTGGACTCAAAAACTCAAAAACAAACCGTAGACCTGATGATATTCTATGTAGATAATGTCCTTGAATTCAAGGGGTTTAGAGCATATGTTTCTTGAAACTATACCATGAGAATATAGCCATGGAATATGGGATGTTATTGTAATTGGGTAGAGCCTTAGATAAATAAAAACTTTTATGATAACTGAGAGACTAAGAGACTATCAGTTTCTACAAGTTTCAGTTAACTAATGAGAAAGCAATGAGAAGAACTTGGGACTTATCAGTGTAACCAAGCACTGAGGTCATCTCCCGGTATCTATTAATTATTGTACTGACTGCAGCGCGGATTTGACCGCGCCGCTCTTGCGACCCGTAGGCGCCCACGCAGTTTGCTCCCGCGGGCCTATGCGCGCCAACAAGGGATTGTGCATGAAAAAAAAATAATGATTATGGGAAAAAGGGATCAAACTTGTGTTTATGGAGCATGTTTGTGGATAAACTGAAGAGGGGATAAGATATAAGACAAAGTCAAGAGGGCTTGCTCATATGGTAGTATTGAATTGATTATGTGATTTTAAGTCACGTCCTCCAAGCCCTTGCTGCCATCGAAGAACGCTAAAGGTTCGAAGAGGTATAAAGTTTGCGAAGATTTTTCAGAGGTGTATCAGGCCCAATGGAGTCCTGTCCTGAGCCCGAACCCCGTTCGCTGGTGCGCATGATATGCACTACTGAAGCCAAGAGTCTCATGAGCAATGCCGACAAGCCGGAGATGCTTGTGAAAGCGATAACCGACTCGATGATCGGTTTGTTTCCATAGAATTTTAAGGTCGATGTTCTGATGGTAGCTGTAGGACATATGCAACTGTTTCCGGAGGGATAATCTGCACCGGGACGTAACGATCGGGAATATTTTGGCTTGGGACAAAACTCAAGAGCAGACACGAGACTTGCAAGAGAAAAACTCTCCAGTTCTGAGGAAAGGGTAAGAGATGTTGAGTTTTGAGTTTTATCTGAGGTTCATGTGACGCCATTAGGTTCGAATTTCTTCGGCCGCATCTCAATGACTGTTTGGGATTTATTATTGATGGGGACTTGGCGATCAAATGGAAGGAAGCACGTATTCCTGGAAAGCATCGCTATGTGGGCACATTTTTTGGCAGTTTCCGGCGAATGGAATCTGACACATGTTTCAGGGAACATTGCCGTTTATTTCCTATCGTGTTCTTAATGCTTGGTCAATCAGTAGATTAACTTTACAAACGGCCATCGATTGATCTTGAATCGTTTGCGTGGGTCTTGCTGTGGGCGGCATTGCACTCATCGAAACAGAGAACTCCCCAGGAACAAATATGGCTCGAGGGTTTGTACAGTTATTACGCCATCACGGTGGTTGATATAAAGGTCACGATCCTCAAAAGTCCATTGGATGTCAAGGATTTCTCTGATCCGGTCCAACCACTGCTACTCCTGTTCAAGAAATGGTTTGTATTAATCCGGGAGGCCCGTACTGAGGTGAATTCATTCCTAGCTGGCTGGAAGCCCGACGGCCACAGTCTGGATGAACGAGAAGAACCCACAAGTAGGTCTAAGTTAGCTTCAACTGGTGCCAGTTTCAAGGCCAGGTGCATCTGATTAATGAGTAACTGGTAGGTTTTGGTGTGATAATGTTCATTGTTGTTTTGCTTGGTAGTGGTAGTGATATCCCATCTGAATCAAATAAAGAAATCAAAGTAAGAAGAGTAAGAAGAGGCTTACATTGTAGGGGTTACTTGTGTTAAGGATGTTTGCAGTCAGCATTTGCCTCCTTTATATTAGTCTAACTTTCCTTTATTCCATTATTGACTTTCTTGAAGGTTTTTCAACTTTTTGTTATCTTAGACTGTGGTTATTGGGGGTAATATCCTCTTTCTGCATTGTTCTCAGTTTTGGAGTTTAATTTTTCTAGGTACATGAACCACAGAATCTTCCACACCTCACTTCAGTGTTTACTCTAAAGACACTGAAGTGAGTATGTGAGCTTTTTACTTTGTTTCACTTGGACTTACTATTTCTTAGTTTTGTCCAGGTTATTCTTGAATGAAATGAAGGTTTACTTTAAAGACACTGAATTTTGTCTAGTTCTACAACTTGAACAATAGCCCAACACCCAGTGAGAAAGCAATTCTGGATCTCAACAGGGTTGACTACATTCACTTTGAGGTCAACAGCATCAATGTTGCCTTTTACAATCCAATTAGATGGCATCATGCCATCTCAATATGGCAAGTAGGGAACTTGTGCCATTGATCCAAAAGGAGTCATTCCTATCTCTGTTAAAGAGTATAAATTACACTAATGACAGTTATGTGATCACTTACTGGTTTTGGAACCTTCTTGTTATAGGTAAGACCCTGTTGATTGATTGGTGCTTGAGATCCAAAGTGGTGGGGTGACTACTTGGACATGAAACAGCTTGTCTGGATTGTTCACATTGTGGATGGGAGAGATCCAAGAATGAAGAGTATATTCCTTGTTAGATTCCTCTTCTTCCTTGGACAGTATCATTTGTTCACAGTGGCTTTCCCTCAGAGAGCCTCTGCACTCCATCCAAAAAATAAAGCTGTTTGTGTTCTGGAAATCATTGGAGGTGCATATAGTCACCCCCCCAAGATATCTTGACTGGTGCTTAAGTGCCAGATTGGAGGGAAGAAGGATATATGCCAAATTCCATAAATCAACCTCATTCATTTGATCTCAATTTATGGCTCATATTTTCTGATTGTTCCTATGAGCTTATGAACAAATTTTCAGGAGCTAAGTCTTTCTATTTAGTTAGATATGTATTAATAGGTCCCAGTCAGGGATGACTGGAAACTGTATAGCAGTGCAGGCAAGCACAGGCAAACCCAATAAGCCTTTGTTTTGAAATCTAAGTGAAAATGTATTGAGATGTGGGGGATGCACTGATGTGGATGCAAAATGTCAGTGCTTAAAGATCACATACTGTATGCGAGCTTTGTAGATAGAGATAGGGCTTCAACTTAACAGAATTGAAGCAAGTATTGAGTCCAATAGATGGTTTGAATTGAAAGCAAACAGCCGGTGACAATTTGCTAACAGTAAAGCGATTGCAGAGATATAAAGCAAGAGATTCAGAATATGAGGGACTTTATGGTGATTTTCTGCCTTAATATTTGATGAGAAGTACAAGCATATTTAAGGAAAATGGTAGCTAGGGTGAGTCTTTTGTGGGTGAATGAGAAATATGGGGGCAGTAGAGCAGTTCGGGGGTTGGAATCTACATGAGGGGAGAAATGCACAAATGTGGAACTAATTACTGTTTAAGGCATCTGAAACCAATCTATGTGCTTTCAGAACTACAAATCATGTGTTGTGGAATTAATTGCAGGCGCATATATGCTGCTCCTGAGATATCCGGACGGGCGCTTAACTGCCGGATAGGAGGGGAAGGCAATATATGCTGCATTTCTCAGGTCAATCTCATTCTCTTCATCTGAATTTATAACCATCCGTTAGATACTTCTCTTATAAGTATATGGACCAAGTTTTATTAGCTAGAGTCGTCTAGTTACTTAGTTATGTAGTTAAGTATAGCTCCTGGTCAGGGATGACCGGAGACTATACAGCTGCACGGGCAGCCGCAGACGAACCCCTCAGTGTGTTCTATCACTGAGGTGGTGAGTCTAACATTTGTTTACCTTGTAGAAGAGTAGCTAACTGGTTAGTAGATATCTCTGTCTGCAGGTAGTTATTTAATACTTAGTGTGTTCTATCACTGAGGTGATATCTCTGTCTGCAGTATCAAATTTTTAATATTTTCTCCTATCTACAACAATCCAATAGCAACAACATCATGCAAATTACAATTTGTTTTAAGTTAAAAGAACAAGAAAAAAGAAAGGAAAATTTCTGAAACTTCATTTGAAGCTTCAGGCACTTGTCCTAAATGAAATGGAAGCACTCGGACTTCAGCCATGGATTGGTGACGATAGGGGTGATTGGAAAACATTTCCCAGTTACCATAAATCTTTGGTAACATTTTGGAGTTGCATGGTTACCAATCGATGGCTATTTCAGCCCATTTGTGTCTGAATAGCATATATGTGTGCTTATATGATCAGGTTTGTTCAGCCAGTGAATCTAAAAATAAACAAAAGAATATTCTAAGGCTGGAGGCCTTGAATTGGGCTTGGTGTTGTTTTTATAGTTGTTTTCCTTTTCTATTCTCTGTTAGACCGCTCTGCTGATCCATCAGAGTGATTATGTAATCTTATGCTCACAAGACAAATAATAATAACATGAAGCACTCAAGGAAAACCTAATTAGGCTTCTTACAACTTCAGGAACATCACTCCCATCTGCAGATGACATAACCCAAATCAAGACAAAAGGCATAAGATGCCCATGCATAAGATTCTTTGCAGAGACATGAAACAGTTCTAGCCACTTGACAAAAGAATACAAAGCTGAAATCTGTGGAAGTTATATGCACAAACTGTTCAAAGATGGGCCACACCATAAAAAAATGATAGGAACAAAAGGAGGGTAGTGAAGGAAAAGTGCCAGAATGGTTCAAAAATGCAAAAACAAAGAAGAAAGGTTCTAAGGAGAAGCCTAAGAAATACAACAAATTCAATGCTACTGATAACAACAGTACTAACAGTGGCTCAGAATCCTATGTGTTCCCCCATGATTTTCCTGTTTGCACAGTTATCCAGGAGCTCTCCTGCTCCATTGACTAGAACATACCACAAATGAACATCATTGCCTCTGCTGCATCACAACTTCCCTACTTCAGGTGCAACCAGCCACTGCTTACCAAATACAGCTGATTTTTCTGCACTCTACCAAATCCCTGCCTGACAGGTTTGTGGAATCAATGGCTCTACTCTCTCTGCTGCTATTGGTGATATCCATTTCAAATGTGGAAAGGGGCAACATCTTATACTCAAGTGAACTCTTTATGTCTCTGATGCAAATATCTATCTTATATCCATGGGACATGTGATACAGGCCTAAAAGCTACTTTCAATGCCACATGTTGTAACATCCTTCATAGGTCCAAAACCATTGCTCAAGGCAAAAAGACAAGGGACCAAATTTTATCAACAGCATGGATCAGTCTCTGTTGAACACATGAACATACCCCACACTGTTCCTGACCTTGAAACCTGGCATTGATACCTTGGTCATGTCAATTATACCTTCATTGTCTGCATGGCTGAGAAGAAATAGTCAAAGGTATGCCTGCTAGCCTTACCTACCTCCCACATATTTGTGAACATTGTATTCTTGCTAAACAGGCACAAATACCAGTTCCAAAGATGCAGGAGGAGGAGAGAGTGAAAGGTCTACTAGAGAAATTTTTCTCTAATCGTACTGTACCAGAAGCTGTAAATACCACTCATGGCAAATTATACACACACAACTTACAGTGACTCACAAAACTGAGTCAATGTTTGGTTCTTTTGGACTATTCATTGAATAGCTCTGAATGTAAAACATATATTAAAAAAGTGTTGGTGCATCAAAGAACAAATCTGATCAGGGCTATGCAACCATTAAAAAATTGATAGATAGTATGCCTAGAAGACTTGAGGCAGTAATTAAGGCTAAGGGGGCAATACCAAGTACTAGAATTGCAACTTACTATTTCTCTGATACCCCCTCACAAAACTGAGTCAATGGGCCCTTGATTTGAATTGCCTATATCTCTATCACCCCTGATTGGAATTAGATATTTTTTTAATGGTTGCATAGCCGTGATCAAATTCTTTCTTTTATGCACCAACACTTTTTTCATATATGTTTTACATCCAAAGCTATTCAATGAATAGTCCAAAAGCACCAAACATTGACTCAGTTTTGTGAGTCACTGTAATAGATGATTATTCTGAAAAATGCTGGTCTACACATTGAAGAACAAAAGCAAAGCAAAGACTGGGGTGAGAAACTGGAAAAAGGGTTCAAATTTTCCACATAGGCAATGGTGGGGAATACTCATTGAAGGAATTTGAAGCCTATCTTTGATAGCATGGAATAGAGCATCAAGTAACCCCACCCTACACTTCAGCTCAAAATGGCAAAGCAGAACACCTTCACCAAACACTATTTAATTGTGTCTAGGCAATATTATTTGAAAATACATTTTTAGCAAAACTGTGGGGAGAATGCATATGCACAACTGCCTACATGAGGGATCATACACCAGCAAGGACATTGAAGTACAAGACTCCACATTAATGTGAAATAAAGGAAATATTTTTATAATTCTTTTAATATCTTGTTTGAAATGTTTTTATGCTTGAAGCTTATGTGTATTTGAACACACTTGGATGGATGCCTGATTGGAGATCTAAGCAAATGAATGCTGATGGATCTAAGTGCTGGTGCAGGGTCAATTGATCAGTGCTTAAATCTCATGTACTGCAACACAAGCTTCATAGATAGAGAAAGTGCAGTAACTTAACAATTTTTAGTAAATCTTTGAGTCTGAGAAATATCTTGGATTGAAAGCAAATGGCCAGTGGTAATTGGCTATCAGAAAGATATTGATAGAGATATCAAGCAAAGTAGCAGATAATGAGAACAAGTCTGTGGAGATTTACTACCTTAGATTTTCATGAGAACTACAAGTGTATTTAAAGAAAAATGAAGCTGTGTGTTCTGTCTAGTGGATGACAAAGAAAATGGGGGTGGGGAACAATTCTGGAGCATATGTCTGGATATGGTGATGATCAGTCTGAAACTGGACTAACTACTTTAATCTCTCAGTAATACTTGTGAAACAGGTGCAAGCATCTTCAGAACTACAAATATATGAATTGACATGGTTTTCTGTATTGAAAGAACAAGAAAAAAGAACAAGAAATTTGTGAAATGCCTCCTGTGTATGTATGCCCTTCTCTGAAATGAAGCACTGATGCTTCAAGTGTGAACATGTGTGACTGAGTATATGCAGTCATTTGTGGCCATCTGGGTTCATAGTTGTTTGCTCTGTTTAATCTAAAAATAAAACAAATAGAACACTCTAAGGCTTTTGGCCTTGAGTTGCGTTTGCCATGAGTTATAGATATCTTTCTTTTCTTTTCCTTTCCCTGAGGTGATCCCTTGATGGAATCCTGTGATTACATAAGCATTTCATTGAATAAATAATAACACACATGAGGCCTATTATGAGGTACAACCAGATATATCACATTTTTGGGAACTGGGGTGTCATGCATTTATCCTTGTGTAGCCAACAACACAGCCTAAGATCCGTGAAATCAGCAGAGGGGATACTTGTAGGCTGCTCACAGAATTCCAAAGCTTACTATGCTATTCACCCAAAACAGGCAGAATTATCATATCCCACCATGTTTTCTTCATTGGATCCAAAGACAATGTACCTCACCCCTTCTGACCTGGCATTGAGATCCAAGGGGATAGCCCCCTCAGAAGACCTGGTCAAGGATATTATTGAAGAAGCTACACCAGGGGGAGTGTGGAATAACCCAAAACCATCCCAAGGAGGCAACTTACCAAATATTCCAGATGCAAATATAAATGACAACCTAGGCTGAGTCTCAGCTACATCACTCAGCTCAAGCTCCTAAACTATTAGCAGCTGGTGCTGCACTGTGGAACATACCACATGAGACTCACCTTGAGAGAGCCAAGCACACAATGTATGGACCACCTCTGGAAGACCAAGCACATTCAATGAACAGACTATCACAGAAAGTGACTCTGAAGTAGATGAGTTTCTTGGCCTCACAGAAGATGACCATGTACTTATAGAAAAGCAACACAGGCCTATGACACCTGCCATGGGAGGAAAGCTATGATGAGCTCAGATTCCTGAAACAGTACCAGGTATAGACATTAGTTCCCTGTAGTTTTGTTCCACAGGAGAGATGCATTTTATGATGTAGAACAGTTTTTTTGTAAAGGCAAAATGAAAGAAATGAAGTAACCAGGTAAAAAACACATGTTGTAGCAAAGGGATATTCACAAGTGGAGGGAATCAATTATACTGACACTTTTGCTCCCATTGCTTACCCTGAATCTGTTCAGACCATTCTCAGCATTGCTACTTCTTGGACTGGGAGATCAACTAATTTGATGTCAAGACCACTTTCCTACATGGAAAACTTGGTGAAAATATCTATATGGATCAACCAGACGGTGGAAAGGGAAAGGGAAAGGGAAAGGGAAAGGGAAAGGAGACTTGGGTTTGCAGACTACACAAGTCCCTCTATGGACTGCACCAGGCTGTGAGATGTTGGTATACCAGGCTGTATGAGGAGATATGCAGAGCAGGTTTCCTGTGTGAATTTCAACCACAGTGTGTGTGTGAAATGCAGTAAATTGGGATAGGTAATGGTCACTGTACATGTTGACAACATGGTCACTGCAGAAAGTAACACTGAAACCCTCAAGAGAACCATCTGGGACCTTCAGAGAATCATTGACATTGGTGGACATGGACCCATCAAATGTCCTTGGCATAGTAGTCAGATGATGACAAGCCAGTGGACAAGCCATACATATTTTCATTCCCACTCTGCCAGCACTATTCTCTTCAACCTTAACCATAATCTCACATTGCCATCATATCAACACTCCCAATTTTTACCATCACTTGTTATCTAATCAATCAATCACTATGTCATCATCAATGATTTCCCCTTCAACCCACTCTTGATTTTCTATTCAATCACAACATGATGAAGGATGCACCAAATGCTATTTTCCAATCACACCAATATTCTCTTCAACCTTAACCATAATCTCACATTGCCATCATATCAACACTCCCAATTTTTACCATCACTTGTTATCTAATCAATCAATCACTATGTCATCATCAATGATTTCCCCTTCAACCCACTCTTGATTTTCTATTCAATCACAACATGATGAAGGATGCACCAAATGCTATTTTCCAATCACACCAATATATCCTAATCCTGTTTGTCTCCATTGCAAGCTCTCTGATCCCAATCGTCATGGACACTTATACCATTGGAGAGCTAGTTTATATTGACAACTCCTCAGAACCATTCATATTTCTTAGATTTAACAAGGTACACTATCATGCAGGGAAAGAGGAATATGTGGCAGAACTCAAGGGACCATACCCAGAATATACCCCATCAATTCAGCTTACTCTTCATCATATAATCCAAAGGGATTGCATTTCCCACCCTACTCATCAACCATTCATGGAAAGGTTCATGAACAGCCTTCAGAGCCTGTATTGTCTCTGATTCATCAATCCCCCTGGATGACACAGTGACTCATCCTATATCCAATTTACTTAGGAGATGGTGGACAAATTGAGGAACATTATTGATAGACATCTGTTTTGTTCTTTTATCTGACACATTATCTTTTTTACCTGGCCTTCTCTTTGTTCTATGTTTGATAATTTTTTCTCATCATTACTAACTATTGTTCTATTCTGTGCTAATATTCCCACTCCACAGTTCTTCCCCCTATCCTGACTCATTCTCACTTGTCTGCTTTGTCAGATACTCCTTTCTTGCTTCCTTTCTTGTACTTTTTGTTCTCCTGCTTTGTCATGTACTACCCCTATTCTTATTAATCACCTCTATTGCATTGTTTTGCATCATAATTGCATCATTGCTGTAGACATGTATATAAAGGCCTCTACCTCTCTCTATAACATAACAAGTCAAGTTAAGAACAAAATACCCATCACCAACCTGCTCCTTCTTTATCTAGGCAAAGAAGACAGTGACAAACCTATTCACAGGCCCATTCATAGTATAGTCAACAGATGTGGCTCTTGAACAACTGCACTAGACACTGTCTAAGGAAAGGACCATTGTGTATAGGCTTTGGGTTACAAACCTAAGGTGAACTCATTAATGAGACAGGCCAAACTGTACCATTTCTCCATCCCAAACTATGTAGATTGACACTTCAACATGACAGACAGCTATACTGTCTCTACCCCTCTTGATCCTAATGTAGTACTGCCAAAAGCTATGTTACCAACATCAGAAGATGAGCAGCAGAGGATGAAGAAGATTCCTTACCTCGTGGGTGTTAGGTCACTGATATATACATCAATGGCAATGTGTCCTGACATTATATTTGCTACTAACAAGCTAAGCCAGTTCAATGCTGACCCTGGCTAGCACATTGGACTGCACTGAAACATAGACTCCACTACTTGAAGAGAACAAAAGATTATGCTCTCACTCTTGGTGGAATAGCCAAACCACAACTCCAACTATGCTGGCTGTATTGACACCTGCTGCTCAACTTCAGGGTATATCTTCACCTTGGGTTGTGGCCCCATTTCCTGGAGCTCCAAATGTCAACCCATTGTTATCACTTCAACATGCAAAGCAGAATATGTTGCTAGCTATGATGTAATGAAAGAAGCAGTATGGCTTTGCACACTACTTGGACTTCTAGGACATCTGCAACCTACCTAGAAAACTGAGGTGAGATAAATAAAGAGCCGTGAATTAGAGACATGGACCTTTCGAACAATCATTCTCTCACATAAATTCCAGTACTTCCAACAGCAGTTTTCCCAATAGTTAGTACGTTCGTCTGAAACCAGCGTAGCAGCGAAATAGGAAGTTCTTCACTTCACTTCGAGACTTTAGTCAATTGCCTCGCCTAGGACTTGTATCCCCTAAGCTTTGGAGTTGTAATCTCAACTTATCTATCCCTAGATGTCCGCATAGAATGTATTCGACCGCCCGACGAATGATTGGGACGGCTCACAACTATTTTATCAAGCATCCAACCCTCGTCAGATCGCCCCTCCCAGAAAATGACTCCTTTCTCAAATTGAAAGAGCACATGAAAGTGGCGGATGTAGTAGAGAGATGTGGAAGTATAAGATACGTAGACTCGACGGGCAACGGTTGCAGATATTGCTGTGCTAAGCCTCCTTATAAGCATCGAGGAACTTGACAGCTGTCTCAAGGTATTCCGTGTAATATTCGAAACATAACGGTTCCAGTTTCGAGAAGAGCTCGATGGCTCGGGCTTCTTCATGAAGACTGTGACAGTTTTTCAATAATGAATCCACCTTATCCATGCCTCGCTTAGCTACCGCAAACCAGCTCTTGCACAGCGGGAGTAATTGTTGGACCGAATCAGAGAAATGCTTGACGTCCAGTGGAGCGTAGAGGATCGCGGCCTTCACCGTGGCCACGTTGTCAATATCATCACTGTCCAAACCCTTCAGCCACTTCTCTTCCTGGAGAGTTTTCGCCTTCGACGAGCGCAATGCCGCCCACAGAAAAACCCATGCAAAGGATTCGAGATCATCAATGGCCGTTTGGAAAGTTTGTTTACTGAGCGACCAAGCTCTGAGAACACGATAAGAAATAAACGGCAGTGTTCCCTGAAAGCTAGGTTAAATGCCGTTCGTCGGAAACTGTCAAAAAATATGCCTACAGAGCGATGGTTTCCAGGCTCACGTGCCTCCTTCCATTTGATCGCCAAGTCCCCATCAATAATAAATCCCAAACAGTCTTTGAGATACGGTTGAAGAAACTCGAGCCTAAGGGCGTCACATGAACCTCAGATAAAACTCAAACTCAAAATATCTCACCCTTTCCTCAAAACTGTAGAATTGTTCTTTTGCAAGTCTCGTGTCCGCTCTTGAGTTTCATACCGAGCCAAAATATTCCCGATCGATACGTCCCGGTGCAGATATCCTTCCAGAAACAGCTGCATATGTCCTACATCTGCCATCAGAACATCGATCCTAAAATTCTATATAAACCAACCTATCATTGAGTCGATTATCGCTTTCACAAGCATCTCCGGCTTGTCGGCAATGCCAATGAGATCCTTGCCTTGCGTGGTGCATATCATGCGCACCAGAGCACGGCGCTCGGGCTTAGGACAAGGCCCCATTAAGCTTGAGTACACCTCTGAAAAGTCTTCGCAAACCTCATAGTCCTCCAAGTTGGTGAAAGGATCCAAGATGTCAGGGTAGTTGACGGATCCGATCACGTCTGGGATCCCATGTTTGCCTTGGACCGCCAGAAACATATCCCTTTCCAGCGTCGCACGTTCCCGGTACGACCAAGATTCTTTGAATACCACGCTAGCCACATTGTCCGGTGGGAGCTCAGGGTAGGTGGTGTTCTGTCTGACTAGAGGTGATTCCCTGCTTATAGCCGCATCAAGTTGCGCGATTTGCGCAGAATTATCGAGCTCCTCCGACCTAGCAGGATCACTCGAAGCCCGTGAGAGAGGTGGTCCAACCCTCTTCGAACCTTTAGCATTCTTCGATGGTACCAAGGGCTTGGAGGGCGGTCGCGTGTTGCTCTCGGTTGGCGAAGCCTCTAACAACCTGCTCGTAGATCGTGTCACAAGCCCTTGTCTGTTAACGGTCACTCCATCCCTCGGGCTAGGACCGGGGGAAGGAAAAATGTCGAGCTTCCTAAATCCTTGTGTGACTTTAACCACACTGCGGTCAGACCCATCTTCACTGCTCTTCCCAACAGCATCGCAAGTGACGTGTGTCGCTCTCCCACGCACACAGATTCGTTGACAAAGCATACCGAACACACGCCGCCACCGTCCCCTGCCTTCCGACGCGGGAAGATAAATGTACGAGTTCCCAAAAAGAACAAGATGTTGCTCGTCGATCCCTGCCTCGTGTCAGGGACGACACACCATCCCAACGAGCCCACGAGCGACAATATTGAGCCCATCGAGCGTACGTAACGACAAGGCCGGGGTCACAAAGAGCCCGCAACGATTGTAGAAAGTGAACCGAATCGTCTGCTTCACGTGGTTGTAGACGATCACCACGCTGTACCACCGCTTATCTTGTTCCAGCATCGACTGACCATACGTCGCTGCCTGCTTCAGCGCCATGCTCCATACTCCCTTGACCTCTAATGCAACATAAGCGTCCCTCCACGAATATATACCCTGGGTATTCTCCCCGTGGATAGCAACCAGGTCTGGCTTCAATGCACCTTGGCCATCGGCCTGATCCGTGGTGCCTTTGTCGTATTCAATGAACGTGAGTCCGGAGTGGAAGGGGCTGTATTTTCTAGCGAGCCGAACTATGTCATTGAATATGCCTTTAATAACCGGGTAGTTCTTCCTTTCGTTTGACGGGTCTAGCTTGGATATGGAAGATGAGCGGGGATCCAGATGTTGATGCAGGTTTGGACCGCTTGTCTTGGAAGGGTAGGCGGAGGGAAAGTATTCATTGGCCAATGCGTCAATGGCTTTTTCAAGTTCACAGGCGCTGTGTTTCTCGAGGGGGTACACACTGTCCAGGAGCGAGGGGCTTTCAAACACGGCGTCGCGTAGCTCGTGTACAAGGATAGACATCAGCTCTGCCTGTGACCTGGGTAAGGAATGCATCGATTGACTTGCTGTGTGGCGTGTCGGATGAGGCGTCGTGGAACGACGATGTGGGAACTTTGGACTTGGGCGAGTGGGGATGGGTACGGATCCATGGTGCACTAAAACATATCACGTGACTACTACGCGTATGTGCGTGTGTTCTCAAGTCGAAAGAAAATGCTTGGTAAGCATGCCTTTCTCCTCCACTTCGCGAATTCCTTCTTGTCGTCAAATGACACGAATATATTGTTAAGGGATGCAGCAGCAAGTAAACCAGAGTGATCAAAACACTCTTGAAACAATATTGGACTCCAAGACTGAAAAACACTGTAGACTTGATGATATTCTATGTAGATAATGTCCTTCTTGAATATAGATCATGAGATGAAGAATATAGCCATGAAACATGATGCTAGGGATTGTGCATGAAAAAAAAAATAATGATTATAGATTGTTCTGGAGGAAAAAAGGGATCAAACTTGAGTTTATGGAGCTTGTTTGAGGTTGAAAGAAATATGGAATAATGGTTGGTGGATAAACTGAAGAGGGGAAATAAAATATAGGAGAAACTCAAGAGGGATTGCCCCTGAGTGTCCATATGGTAGTATTGAATTGATTAAGTGAGTTAAGTCAAGGAATTGTGTAGGGAGGCAGGGGAATTATTCCTGATATGTTTGGTGATGTTTATGTCTCATTTGGGCCACATGTATGTGGTTCCTTGTCTTGAATGAATATTTTGGTAAGTTGTGGAGGATATCATATCCCCCTGGCTCACAATGGTGTTTGTGACTTGACTTGATTGATAGTAATGGTGGGATAGGCAATGTATGATATCCACAACTTGACTCCCCTCACCTTAGAAGATGAAAATTGATGTGAATGTTAATAGGAGTGTGATGAGAAGTATTAAGAGATTATAGAAAAGGTTTTAAAGAAAAAAATGTTAAGAAAAATCAATCCTAGCTCTATTGGATTCCCTTCCTAGCATATATCACTCCCATTTTTCCTACTGAATGAATAACTTCTTGAGGTTCTGTCATGACTGTTTTCGGCTGGACTCAGGAAGCATCTGGAAGCATCTGGGTGGAAACTATTCCAAAACTATTATTTCCATCCTTGTGCCTAATCCTATCTTACTCCCATCTCCAGGTTATGGAAAACTTCCTTCACAGTCTTTGATAGTCACAAAACATGCTTTATCCTATTCTTAGTCATCCCCAAACCCAATCTCTGACACCTCTAGTACATAAATCCAAAATTTACCTATATGCTCCTCAGCTCTGATACTGACTTAATACATGTCGTTCTCTCTCTCTTTACTCTCTCTCTCTCCTCCATCACCACCTATGATGAGCCCTGGCTCATCTGATGTTGAGAGTAACTCCTAATCCCTGCTCATTGTATGGGTGCTTATTGTCAGAATCCAATTATCAAGGATAGAAGTCATAGATGGATGTAGTGTTAGTAATAATGTTCGGAAATGTTTCTAATAGTAATAGAATGATATTCAAAGTGAATAGAAGTCCTACAGTAAAAGCAAGTGGCCTTCGGAAGGTTTGCAAAAAGGTGCATAGTTCCAAATGTTAAGAATTAAGCGATGCGATTGTGGTTTGTAGATATCGATGTAGTTGTGAGACCGCGCCTATGACTCGAGGCGATATGGTAACGCGAATATAAAGAGTACTTATTATTTTTGTTCATCTACATGATGAGCTACTTATAGGATAATTTTGTACATGTGAAAAGTGAGAATAAAATGAATCAGAAACATTACAATAAGACTCGCGATGTCCCTGCAACGCGACGGTGAGTGACCTCCGTGCGGTGAGCCGACTCCTCGGTGCCAGGCGTGCTTGACGTTAATTTGTGCAACGTCGATCTCGAACGACAACATGCACACTCGTTGTTAGACATAAACTGGATAGCGTGGCGCGTGAATACGTGCCCTCGTCGGGATTGGCTCGTCTCGAAAATTGGTGACATCTCGTGATGATGACTCGACTCGTGCGTGATGATGACTCGGGTGGACTCGTAGGTCGATGGGGAGAATCGGCATGTGTGTCTTGGATAGAGGGTGACGTATCTGGAGAAAATATGGGAGAGCAGCATAGTGTGGAATAGAAAAGGAAGGTGATTATTTACGACACCAAAGAGATAGATATTCCAAAGGAATTCTATCTCAGTAATTGAATGAACTTTGCAGTTCATGTTGATTACAGCCAATGGTTTCACATTCTTTCAAAGTGTATCTAAACAAGTATAAATGAGGTTTAGAGTACTGTCAGAATCCAATTATCAAAGTTGAATGTTATGAACAAATATATTGTTAGCAATAACATTGAGA
>QMFG01006336.1:0-10329 GCA_003314545.1 Ramaria sp. MG151 | reverse complement strand
GTTGCCTCAGGCTCACATGACAAAACAATCTGTATCTGGGATGCCAAAACAGGACAGATAGTTGCTGGCCTATTTCAAGGGCACACTAGGCCAGTCTGGTCTGTGGCATTCTCCCCAGATGGTAACCATGTGGCCTCAGGCTCATATGACAAAACAGTCTGTATATGGGATGCCCATCCAAGAAAGATACTAACTGGCCCATTTGAAGGGCACACAGACTTAGTTGACTCTTTGGCATTCTCCCCTGATGGCACCCAAGTTGCCTCAGCCTCAGATAACAAAACACTCTGTCTCATAAATTCCAAGAAAAGTCAGACACCTGTTAGCCACCTTCATAGGAACAATTCCTGTTTTGAATTTTTATCTCTCCCAAGTGTACACTTGTTCTGTGATGATTCTCCTCTCAGAGATGGTTGGATGCTTGGCCCAAGCAAAGAATACTTGTTCTGGTTGCCATCTTTCAATCGCACTGGTCTGTGGCGCCCTAGTACCATTGCCATTTGTGGTGTTCAACCCACCAAGATTGACTTCACTAACTATGTACATGGTAGTAACTGGACACAGTGCTGGTCTAGATAGGATTGCTTCTACTTGACATATAGAAGATGGAAAATAACATATTGATTCATAAACAGGTCCACAGCCCATTTGCTTGTGTTTAAAGGTCTGGTATCTTCTGATGAGAATTGTATTTTCTTTCTTTTTACTTTCTACTCTGTATGTCTCACAATGGTCATTTGTTTGATGAGACAATATAATGTTCACCTTTAATCTTGGAAACATGAGAAGTGGATGATTCATAAAGCATACCAAATATACTACTTATTTTCAGGTAAAGGTACCTCTGTATGGGAATATACAGGTTTGAAGCTAGTCCTGAATTGGTCTCTTGATACAGTCTGGATTTCCAACACTCTGGTAGGTTCTGGATAGATCTGAGTAACTTAGGTTCAACTTTCTCCATTGCATTGCCCTAGCATTCTGTCTCTAATTTTGAAAATATTCCAAGGAACTGTTCTTGAAGATTTGAATATATGGTTACATAAGCATAGATCAATGTCACAAGGCAGTGAACCCATGAAATAAGAACACAGAGTTGCATGCACAGGCACACACTACCATCACAATTGAAGTCCAACACTTCAATTCTTCTATTTACATATACCCGCAGACCTGAGAGCCAAACTTCTGTATGTACCACCAAAACCCCAACCATTGAGGACTCATGACACAGATAACCAATTATCTGTAAACACATGCATATGCACACACTTGCCAGTAATATGTGCATGCCTTCAGATGTAACCCACTGTAGCTGATAGCACAACCCTGGACACTTTAGGCCAACTGTGGACTTAGACACCTGCTGCTCACATATTTCTTTCATTCTCATTATTTCCATATTAAAATCATAGTGCTTGCTCAAGATGTAGTTCTGACACTTGTAGACATAAGTTTATTCCCACACTAAATAGAAAGTCAACTCCCAGAAGTGTTTCATTCACCCTCATTATGTTATACACAAAATCCCCTAGAGTGCTCCCAATTCTCCCAATTTCTTTACCAGCCATTAGATAAACATCATAGAGCCAGACACTTCAATAGGCTTGTAGTTCTTGTTAATGTACATAATCACAGGCTTGCATCAAGAAATAAGAAAAGAAAATGTTACAGTCACATATCTGGCCAATCTCCAGAACCCTCCAGAACCCTGGGCTCTTCTGGAAGCCTTTTTATTCTTACCATTCTTGTTATCTGACACTGTTCTATTGTTACCCCCATCTCGATATTCCAGAAATCATTCTTGATAGCTACAAAACATGTTTCACTTATATTAGTTATCCCCAAACCCACTCCCTAAGATCCTTAGTACATAAACCCAAAATTCTCTTGTATGTTCCTCAGTTCTGATATTGACTTAATACACCCCATTCTCTCTCACTCTCACTCACTCACCCTCTCTATACTACAACCCATAATGAGCCCTGGCTCATCCAGACCCTCCGGTTACTCAGACATCTGAATTACAGGGACAGAATGCTGAGTCAGTGCAACACATAAGTTGAAGCCAAGTTCCTCTGATCTGCATGGAAGTCTACCGGAAGCTCTGGAACATAAATATATGCTCAGTGACCCTCCCTGGAAATCAAATCATCATCCCTGGAATCTCATTTGTTATCAGTAACAACCCATCATTTAACAGAAGCTCAAACGATCACCCTAGAGCTGCACTGATAGAACTAGTTTGAAGACGATGAGTTGACCAAGGTCTTCAGGTAAAAGTGAGTCAAACACACTGTGTTTCAAATTCCTGAAATACAGTTCTCCACTGACACATGGACCAACCCTTATAAATTCACAAATTCCATGTCATTGTAGCAATGGAGGCACATGTCGAGTTTTGTGCCCTTGTTTAGACAAGAGCACTCTTTGAGTTTGTTTTCCTCCAATATTGTCTCCTCTCCCAAATACCTTTTCCCTGTCTTTTTTCAATGGTGAGACAAACAGAGCACTGAAATAACATTGAACTGGAGGGGTGCTAAGGTCACTGATGGAGTTGTGCCGACTCTGCAGATGATTTTCAATAACCAGGTCTTCTCATTTGACACAGTATTAGCAGACTGAGATGTTATTATTTATCTATCTACTGTGTGAACATTGGATTACATAATCCACTGATGCATCAGAGGTGCTGCCTTGAATAAAAACAGAGAAACAACATAAAAACATTATCAACCTCAATTCAAGGCTCCATGCCTCAGAATACATTTTGTTTATATTTTTAGAACCAACCAGCGATGCATCCCCAAAGCCATGCAAGCACAAACATGCGCATACATGCACTTCGGACATGAATGGGCACAAATAGCCATCAATTGGCCTCCACATGGCTCTAAAACACTTCCAGATGCACATATGACAATGGATTCACCATTTTGAGTCACCCCTATCGTCACCGATCCCCGAACGAAGGCGATCGCTTCCTTTTCATTTAGACAAGTGCCTGGAGCTTTGAAATGAAGTTTCAGAAGTTTTCCTCCTCTTTTTCTTTGTTCTTTCTGTCTAATAAAATTGTTGAATGCATGATCTGTAGTTCCCATAGCACGCTGATCGGTTTCAGGTGGTTTAGATAGGTTTTAGTTACATATTTGTGCATTCCATCCCTCATGTAGATTGCAGCCCCAGACCCACTCCATTGCCCCATTATTTTTCTTGAAATCACAAAGGACTATCACTAGGTAGCTTTTCACTTAAATATGCTTGTAGTTCCTAGTACAATCCAAGGCAGTAAAAACTCCACAAGTCTCCTATTATCTGAATATCTCGCTCTATATCTCTGTAACCATTTCTTTTTCAGAAAATCGTTACTGGCTGTTTGCTCTCAATTCAAATGATCTATTCAACTCAATAGCTATCTCAAATTCGTTAAGTTTGTGCTGTATCTCTATCTACAAAGCTTGTGTCACTGTACCCAAACTTTTAGTGCTGACACTTTGCTCCCACATCAGTGCATCCCCCACATCACAATAGACTTTCACATAGATTATCGAGAAAGCACTTAAAGCTCGCACTGAAGAATTCTAACAAAATCAATAAAGTTCAAACAAAATACAAAATAAAAACAATAAATATTTCAATTTATTTTCTTATTATGAAAGGCTGGAATGAACAAGCTGAAAGAAGTTTGGTTGAGTGCCATTGAGCAGGGAAATGGCTTCAATCACTGTCTTGTAGAGTGTCACATATAGTTCTAGAAAGAAAAGTAAGACAATAGAGCATTTTTAAAATTTGTAAAGATCGAGGAATTTTGTGATGTGTCTGACGGTCTCACACTTATAAAGGATAAATGGGAGTATCAGCTTGCCAATGGACCAGTGGATGAATGTTTTATATATCACCAGGATGATGAGTACAAGTAGGACACTACAAGCTGACAAAGATGCATGGTTCTCCATAGAAAACAACAAGGCTCTGAGCTCTGGACATCCTACCAATGAGTCACAGTGAGTTTGAAGGTCAGATTGCAATGGACATCAGGCAATGTTCCGAATTCAAAGTTTGAATATTGGGAATAGCGGAGAGCCAGGTTTCCAGTTGGTGGGAGCCGGCAGCTTCTCTCACAGCCAGACTTCTCTACTCTGAAGTAAGAATTTGAGAAATATTGTACAGCCAAGGGTCATATCTGTGACTTTTATCCACAATCTGTAAGGGCAACCCTCCTAGCGCCCGTAGGTACCTAGTAGAGGGGAAATCCAAAGAGATATATATATGTATAAGAATATACAGTGAAGGAACTCTCACCTAGTAGAGGGGAAATCCAAAGAGAAAAGTCTAGGGATCCCCGCTACTAGTGAAAAAACTATATACGACTACTTAACGCCCAACCAGGGGCGCTCCTACGCGCTGTCAACCCTGCCCGACTTCTATCCCCATAAGGCACTTCGACCCTGACGAAGGTCGGATGTCGGGCCGAAGGTTCAGATCGACTATTCGAGTTCCACCTCGAGGTTGGCTGAGGTCTCGGGGGGTCCGAGGCTTTGGACTAGAGGCCCGAGACTTCAGGTTCGTGCTTGGAGGCTTCGGGTCAAGGACCCGAGGCTTCGGACCAAGGTTCCCGCGCCTCGGACTTGTGTTTCGCATGTGTAGGGGCCTTGTAGATGGAGGACCGGGTGAAAATAGGTTGTCCCCTGACACAATCTCACTGTGAGTTGAATTTCACAGGACATACTGGGGGGCAGCAAAATGCCATTACCAGTGTTCAACCTGGACAGCTGGTTTATACTAGATGGAGAGAAATATGCTAGTTTGTCAGGCAGGATAATGTTTTTAACTCTCAAATCCTATGGTAACCGTCTTTCTGAGAGATAGACCAGGTCTTCTGAACACAGAATGTCAGCCAACATGGAAAAGCTGATAAGGTAGAAGTCACCAGGAATAGGCACCCCTTACATCATATGGGCGCCTACATCATGTGAATGCAAAATTTTCTCACAAAACATGAAAGGTGCTAGAATTTGCCTGGAAATTAGTTTAAAAAAAATAATTTTTTTTAATATGCTACAACAAAAATATAATTCTGCATAGTTAAATGAAACTAGCTTTCTTAGGACTGAGCTTCCATGTCTCCACTGCCCAACCCTACAGTCTGTTGAAATGAGTTCACAACTAATGAGGAGGCTCAGCTTCTGGTAGAAGATGAGCCGCGCGTCAGCGCTAAAAGCGAACTATAATCCTCTAAGATTAATAATTGTTGACCCATAACACCACACAAGGTCCTATACGGTATCGAGGGTAAGAAGTAAGATCGCACATTTCCAACACAGTCTACCCATCCTGTCCGTACCAAAGACCGTTTACGTGGTCGATAGCCGAGGAGCCGGGGTCACGTGATCTCGGCTAAAGAACACGTGACCTGCAAAAGTCTCTTTCGTGAAAAATGAAAAGTGCTACAATTCGCCCAGGAATTACCAAAACAATTTTTTATTTTATTTTTTGATATTTTGACCTTAAAATTGCTACTAGTCACTCAGTTTTGTGTTTTTTTTTCTAAAGTCTCTGCAATAAGTCTTAGCAAGCAATATACTAAACATATTCTAGAAGCTAAATTTGCATTTTATCCCTCTCCTAATATCTAGTAGCAATTTTGAAGAAAATGAGCTTCATTATGTAAGGGGTGCCCGTTCCTGGTGACCTCTTAGTTAGCTATGAAATTGTAGGAAAAACGTTTTCCGCTAGGACATAATACATAGGATCCTTATCAGGCAAAGCACTGAACCACGGATTGACCGTAGTCGCTGAGATACATGAACGGCGGACTGAACCACGACGAAGAATTCTTCCCATTACCACAACCACTTTCTCATCTCTCAGAGCGCTGTAGCCGTTTGGATGCATTTCCTCAAGGAATTATGACACCAAAAACTCAGAGTGACAGACAACCTTGCCTGTGCCTAGAACTCGCACTTTCAGAGGAGTTGCCCTCGCGCCTGTGATGCGCCCACCTCTTCAGAGAAGTGACGGTGGGTGCGCATAGAAGAATGAAGACCTACGACATCATCAGAAGCTAAAATACCCTTTATTGGTAATATTTGCGTTAGCTTGAAACAAGACACAACACAACATAGTGCATGAATACGAAATAGCGTAACTTCTCAAAGACTTGTCCAAACCCTCTGCCCTATGTCAATCAATCCAGTAGTACAGTTCCGTCGGTCAAATCATCCGATGTCTTCTTTAAGCATATGTGCAGTCAAACTTCGGTAACACATGGCCTAGCAACACCCATAGGAAGCTGCAGGAATTCCAGCTCGTATCCACTGAAAATAAGTCAGACAGTGGATATTACAAAGGAATAAAGGAAAATGAACAACCGGTCCGAACGAGATAGAGAGAAGCCATCCTTCTCTTCGTATATCTCATCATCTAATTCCCATTCTGGTTGGTCTAACCAAGCTGGCTCCGATTCCATAGAGAGCCGAAACGGTACAAGTTCCGGGATACCAGAATCGGGAACAAGTAGAGGACCTCCTTGGGTCTTCGTAAAAGAAAAGAGAGGCGGGAAGCCCTTATTACTACATTGAGTGTCTTCCTGCAAGGATTTCGTTTCGGCTAGCTCCTTCCTGGGACTATCCGAAGGATCAATACTCCCAGGCTTGTGCAAGGCAGGGTGATCAATTTTCTTGAGAGAAAAATCGAATGACGAAATTTTACAAACTGTTTGAAGTTCATATTGGCCTCTAATTCCGTGACAAAACTGGAGACTTACTAAGCATCAGAGCATGCGAAGGGATAGTCAGACTATGCTGGGCAATGATCGCACAAGCATGCTCCTGTAATATTTTCCACGCTGCCTGCATGGTGTGTCCAGTCCTATAACTTAGTGTGTAGGAGATTGGCATAATGTCCATATGTTCAATCTCCGGCAGAACTCTGCAACAGATAAAGCGGGGAAGTATGGAAGGGCCAGTTGGACATGCCTTTGTCTCCAGTACGAACATCCAGAGTTCCCGAGTATTGTTGTCCCCACATTGTTCACACTGAAGGGGGGATAACCCCCTGCTGCACTCCAGTACGCATGCCAGCCATTGCTTTTTTCAATTTCAATATCACCCAGTAGTGCATCGTGCTGTGATAGGAGTAAAATCTCACCCTTCTACCACGTCAACTTTACTGCCCGGGGAATTCTCGAACGGTACGAGATTGTGAACGTTGTCAAGAAGGACAAACCTATCCTCTTCGGCCATGTATCCAATGTCCCCCAAACTGAACCTGCCAGGACTGGGCTTAGGCCAACATTTGCGCGATCCTATCCACCCACGATCTAAAAATGCAGCTCCAACCATAGGCAGATCAATGTTTTCGTAAGGACAATGAAACATTTCCTCAAAGTCGGGGAATTCAACAGGCGTTTTTCCACATACGTCGGAATGCGGCCCAAACGTTGCACGTATAAGCTCAGAAGCAGGGTTATAGTGACTACTATTATATGTAAGATAATGGATGAATGGATGCTTCTAACCCACTTGGGATCGAACCCCGTACATCCACCGAGAACCGCATTTATTGAGTTTGACGGGAACGAACGAACTCCAAACTGTAATTCCGGTTCAGATATTCACGCAGAGCATTTAAACCATCATACATACTAAATCTCCCTTCTGTCGAAGTTCACCCGCATAGACAATGTTCCATTCATGTCGAGACCGAGAAGAGCGCGTCACGAGGACGTCATCAACCTAGACTTGATTGGATGGCGATTCAAAGGGCAAGAAGGCTAGCATACAAGATTTCCAACACCTTCAATCTGAGATCGAAGCTGAAAAACTACAAACTCCTGATTTTCCATTTTAACAAATGTTTTAGGCGAATAAATGATCCTCACCTCACAAGAGGTTTGCTAGTGGATCATTTCAAGTAAGCCACGTGCCTATGGGATAGGTCAGAAAACTACCAACCATGCTGCATAAGGCACGAATCAGTTCTATTGGATTTGAAGACAGGGTTTGCATAAACCACTGCCCAAATGTGCCCAAAACACCTGGTGGAACATGATATATTTGGATCGGAGCACTCGACGTGGCACAACTTGCCCCAAAAAGTTGCAATACTCTAGGCGTCCTGCAACAGAACGTCTTGGTCAGGTTACAATACATCTGTGGAGATAGTCACCAAAATTGTCTCCGGAGAGCAAGGTCTTGTTTGAACTATCGTGTGTCCATTTTTAAACTGTCTGCGTTTAATAGACCGAGTCGCTTACAGCGCATTGTATTGATGGTAATTGTGTCCCTTGATAACTTTTCATGAGGACAAGCCGACCATCATCACAGCGTTCGGCTTCATGAAGAGCCGTGACAGTTCCTGTTTCCGAGTCCAGTTGAATACGTGGGACGATTGTCCGAAATATCTGTATGTCGGCTCTGGTGTACATGGAAAACTAATAATCACATCTGATATCAGTTTGGAGCAATGACCGGAATGGGATGATGCATACATCAGGGTCATCTTCGTGGAGCGTCACGAGTGTCGCAAGGCGCTCCTGGACCATGTCTTCGATGTGTGTGACTTTGTTGTACATTGCATGAGCCAAAGCATCTTGTGAATTTAGTGCTTGTCCAAGGTTTTTCAGCTGCAGAAGACGTCAACAACACCGACAATAATCCCAATAGGGGGATTCTCACCGCCATAGAAGCATCTATTCCAAGTAACACCTGCAGGAAACGTCGTGTGATGATTTCATCAGTATGACGACTCTAGCGGACTATGCTTGCACAAATCGCGCACTAGGATAGACCTCTGCAAGTCTGAAAGACGTCGCTGCAACATGAAGATATCGTTCTGGCGGTCTGAAACATTGACGAGAGCCATGAAGCGTGACACAGAGGTGAGTCTCTTTACAACTGTCTGAATCTCGCGCAAAATTCTGAGTTCAAAATTAGATCGCTGTGATTTTCTTTATGGTGGAGGAATCCACGTACGTTTCGAACTCGTCGAGCTTTGTTTTCAGCAGGGGCGAAGCATGATCCCATTTTCCTTCCATATGCTCTGCGATGTCAGCAAGGTAGTTTGCGACTAGATGGGCTAGATACTGGAGTCTAGCCGTATTCCACTTGGATATCTGGTAAAGGGAGACGAGGATGGTCAAATACTTTTCAGTTGAGGAGGCACAAGGTGTTACTCGCTTGGACAGAATTGAGAATGTACATTGCCACCGACAACGCGATGGAGAGTCCAGGAACATGTGCGCATTTCTCGACCAAGCGGAGGGAGTCTTTTGCGAGGTCCATTCTGGCTCTCCTCAACTCCGTGAAAGAGCTGTGCGGATCGTCGAATAGTCAAAGGTAAGAAGTTATATAGTGAATTCGAGAAGGCGGTGCATGCAGTGACCGTGGGAAGGAGAACCAGGCTGATGCAAAACCATTTCAGGCTTCAGCTTCCGGCTTCAGCGGTTTTCGGTCCCTAAACGCTGAACAAGATCTGCGATGAGAGGTCAAGGAAAATTATCGACTGGTCGACGTGGATTTCCACGAATCCAGCCATCGTAACGAGAAGAAGGGACATATGCGACGTCTTTTCCGATCGTAGATGCTTGGAGTCCTACACACTGGGGAAAGGGAATTATTCCCTACCTGGGAATATGGTTTGGAAAGTGGATGGACATTTAAAATAGTTATTTAATTTTCAAAAAATGGGTGACTCCTCAGAAATATAAAATATTCCAACTATTTTTTGAGCTAAAGTGTTTTTCTAGGATATACTAGAGTATTCAGAGTCAGGCTATGCCTGGGATATTAGAAATTTCCTTGTGTCTGGAAGTTCTCAGAGATTTAACATTTTCTGGGAATTCCTGGCAAAAGAGTAGATTGTACATATTTTATATTCCACAATCTGGAAAATTCTCTGGAACATGTTTGGGCTACATTACATAACTTCCTGTGTACAATGTCTGGAATATGCATTGTACATATTTTATATTCCACTATCTGGAAAATTCTCCAGAACATGTTTGGGCTACATTATATAACTTCTGGTGTAAAATGTCTGGAATATGTATTGTACATATCTTATATTCCACAATCTGGAAAATTCTCCAGAATATATTTGGGCTACAACATCCTAACTCCAATAGCTTAGATTATACTGTCTTGCGCTTCCCTAAAATAGTTGTTTAACTTAGATAAATAGTTCTTTAGACATTGATTTCCTAAAAACACTCAATTTACCACCAGCATGAAAACATTTATTGTTTCCAGACATTTTGAACTGGAAGTTCCAGACATTTTACACAGGAAGTTATGTAATGTAACCCAAACATGTTCCAGAGAATTTTCC
>QMFG01006329.1:0-42064 GCA_003314545.1 Ramaria sp. MG151 | reverse complement strand
GAGGGAGAGATTCGGAAGGTAGTTCGGCAGCTGAAATAATAGGAAGTGAAGTTTCGGAAGTACAAAACGGTGTGTCCATTGGTGGTACAGAAAGGTTGGCGGAAACATTCGATGTCAGAGCGTAATCCGGAGAACTCGAGATGTTTGGCGCAGGGGGTGAAAGGTTTGGGGTTGATTCCGAAGTACAGATTGTTGTGTTAACTGATAATAGAGAAAGGTGTGAGATGTTTGGAACAAAGGGTGAGGCATGGAACATTCGATGTCGGAGCATAATCCGGGAAACTCGAGATGTTTTTGGTGTAATAGTTGAAACGTTCAAAGGCAATCCCAACGTGTAAGTTGGTATGTTCATAATGGTACAGAAATGTTGGCTGAAACATTCGATGTCGGAGCGTAATCCGGAAAACTCGAGATGTTTGGCGCAGAGGTTGAGACACTTGGAGGCAATTCCAAAGTGTTCGAAGCATCAGTCGCAGCGTTCGGGACGTAACCCAAGGATCGCGGAAGATGTGGTGAACCATTAACTGACGATGACGGTAGCATCGAGGCAGTGTGGAGTTCGGGAGTGGTGTCAATGATTGATTAAGGGTCGATCATCGTACAGGCCATGGCGACCGTCATGTGTGGGGGCATGGAAGCGGTGCCAAAAGAAAAGCAATAAAGAGCTGTCACCAATCGATGATCGGATATGTGGTGCGAAGCTAAAATAGTCCCAGCATTATGGGAGCTAAAGGTTTTAGTGTTGTTGATAGTGGGAAGAAAAAGAGATGGGATAGATGATTTTTAGAAAATATGATTGTAATACTCAGATATCTACGAAGCTACGGGCAGCTGGTTTTGCCTTCGAAGAGGCCGAAGAGGATAAAGGAAGTCGATGGGAGTCGATGGACGTCCGAATCGATCCCGATTGATCGGATAGTTGTACATTGATGAGGAAAGAAATCTGAACCGAGAGGCGAGACCAGAGGAGATTGAGAGGAGCGAGTCACATTGTCCTATGTTGTACAGTCGATGTATAACAACAGGTGTTTGCTGGAAGCCAGTTTGAAACTGGTGAGGCCTGTTATCGAAGGGTATGAAGAACCTTGCGAAGGCTGGCCGAAGATGGTGAACATTTTGTTCTATGAACATATTAGATTTTAGTACAATAGAATCAGTTTTCAACATAGTATGTCAAGAAAAAAGGACAAAATAATGAAAAGGATGACAGAGATACCACTAATTGCCAGTTGATGAATCGTGGGGTCCGCGAAGATGTTGGGGAAATCCCAAAGATTTATCAAGTGGTGGTGGTAGTGGTCCGAAAGAAGGACCGAACAGTGGAGGGCCAGGAGGGCCACTTCCGAAGGAGTTGTCTTCGGAAGGAGAGCCATTTCCTAGGCAACCTCCATTCCTCGGAGCCCTGAAGGGAAGTCCGAAGAATTTGAAGAAGGGTTGGTGGGGTTTTGCCACCGAAATACGTGAGAGTGAAGCGTAATTCGTCTCTCGAAACTGAAGAAAGAAACCCTAGTGTGAAAACTGGGTGAATAAACAGATGGAATAAATTGTAAAGGTTTTCGAGCGGATGTGAAAAGATATGTTGGTCTTTCTTTGGTAGTGATGCCTCAAAGGAGAGTCCGAATAATCGAGGAGATGTTGGTGGGATATTGCCACCGGGTAGAACGGGAGCGAAGCGTAATTCGTCTCCTTGGGTTGTGGTGCCATGAAAGGCAGTCCAGAGAGGAAAGGTTAGTGGGATATTGCCACCGAAATAAGTGAGAGTGAAGCGTAATTCGTCTCTCGAAACTGAAGAAAGAAACCCTAGTGTGAAAACTGGGCGAATAAACAGATGAGATAAATTGTAAAGGCTTTCGAGCAAATGTGAAGAGGTATGTTGGTCTTTCTGTGGTGGTGATGCCCCAGAGGAAAGTCCAAAGAATCGAAGAGAGGCTGGTGGAATATTGCCACCAGAGAGAGTGAGGGCGAAGCGTAATTCGTCTCTCGGAACCAAAAAATAAACCCTAGCATGAAAACTGGGTAAGTGATGAAGAAAGAAATTGTAGTGGTCTTTGGAATGCCCAGATTGGGTGAATAGATTGTGGAAACTGATGTTGTGTCCGTGAGAGACCAAGGGATCACGTTGATAGGGTTGGGGGATGAAGATATAACAAAGGGAGAACTTTCGAAGTGCCGAATGGAGTTCATCCAAGGATATAATGATAAAAAGATCATCTGTAAAGTGATGATTGAGTGGGGTGGACCATGGGTGCCTAATTGAGGTGTGGAAAGTGAATGTATATTCAAAAGGGGTGTCGCTTGGACAGTGGTAAAGGGATATCTGTAGGTCCCGTGAAGCGAGTCCTTCGGATGAATTGTTGTTCGTCCTGTAATGTAGACATAGTGTTTCAAAAAATAAAAAGAAGTAAAAAGTGCTTTTATCTGTAGTTGTTAGTTCAATTATACTGTCAGAATCCAAATAATAGCAACAAATGTTGTGGATGAATGTTGGGTTAGTAAATGTGTTCGGAAACATTCCTAATGGTTTTGGAAAGAGAATGGAAATCCTACAGTAAAAGCGAATGGCTTTCGGAACGTCTGCGAATGGCTTTCGGAACGTCTGCGAATGAAGTGCATAGTTCCGAAGAGACAGAGGTTCCGAAAGGATTCTATCTCGTGAATCGAATGAACTTTGCAGTTCATGTCGATCACAGCCAATGATCTTACATTCCTTGAAGTGGATTTAACTGATAAAAGTTGGATTGAAAGGCTTACTCAAAAATATACAGTTGTTGGTGAAGTTGAGTTTGGAGCGAGTTTGACAAGTAGGAGTGGAGAATCAAGGTGACATACAATAATTGAACTAAAGAACATACATGCGAATGTGCTACCTATATACTGGGACGTTCGGAGGCAAAGGCGAATGGGGAGTAGTCCGTCAAGGATCGGAAAAGTAGCTAAAGTACATGTATGCTAGTTAATGACCATAATGAATAGGGAACAAGAGTGGGATGAAACTTGTGAATGAGAGAGGGGTTCAACGAACTAGAGATACACCCTGAAACCTGTTTCCGAACCGTATGTTGTTTCGGGTAAACGAACCCTAGTTTCACCTCTTTAATTGATGGCCCTGAGTGACAGGGATGAACTCGTCCACATGTGGAATCGTATGTGTTGTTTCCATAAGCTTTTAGAAGCATAGAATCGACCTTTCTATTTAGTTCCTAGAAATAGATGGGGATAGTGATGGGGATAGTGTAGGTGCTTCTTTTCTGAGGAAAGGCTAATAATAGAATCTGGTTTCTTGATTGGGTCCTTGTGATGTTGCTAGGATGATTCAAGGTGTCATGGGTGACAAGGTGTTGGGGGGTTGTAGGTGTGACAAGTCTACCGATGAATCAGATTCCGAAGAGTGGATTCGGAAACGTGATGTTCGGATGGTTCGGATGGTTCGGATGGTTCGGATGGTTCAAATGGTTCGGATGGTTCAGATCGTAAACCATGATCGTGACACAGACGTTGTATAATATAAATGACAATACATATCATAGAACATGTTTCTGAATTTGTTCAATGCTGGGTTCTACTGATGTTAAATGACATAGCCAGTAGCAAAATGATTGTTTCAGAGCAAGTCACTTAGTAGATATATGGGTTCAAGAGGTTCCAGTAGACTTCTGGACAGATCAGAAAGACTTGACTTCAACTTTGATGTTGTGCTGACTCAGTGTTCTATTCTTGTATTTCAGAAACTCCTGAGTAACTGGAAAAGGTAGAAGAGCCAGGGCTTGTCACTGATGACAGCAGGCAGAGAGGAGAGAGATGTCACAATTCTGATTGTCATATTATTCCAAAAGGTTCTCCTCTGAACAGCTCATTTGGAATTCCAAACTGCCCAACCTTTCATCACATATCCTCTTATTCAATATTTTGTCACCATGAAATATCACAAATCACTCTATTGATACCAATGTGATCCAGCTAGCAATCAGGTCCCATCATTCATCTTCTCTCAAAAAGAAGCACCTGCACTATCCCCATCACTATCCCCATCTGTTTCAAGGAACCTAATATCAGGGTCGATTCTATGTCTCTGAAGCTTATGGTGACAGGCCATACTATCTAATACATTGAGCTAATCACCCTTGACATTCAGGGTCGTCATTTAAGGGAATAAAGCTAGCACATTTGCATGTATATTCCTCAGTTCAATTATTGTACGTCTACTTGATTGTTCTACTCCAACCTGCCAACTCATCATAAACTACCTTGAAAAGCAACTTCACATTTGAGTGAGTACTCAAACTTTATTTATATCAGTTTGAACACACTTCAAAAGAATGTGAAACCATTGGCTGTGATCAACATGAACTGCGAAGTTCATTCAATCAACAAGATAGAATCCATTCAGAATACTTATCTCTTTGGAACTATGCACCTTTTCGCAAACCTTCCAAAAGCCATTTGCTTTTACTGTAGAATTTATATTCACCTTTGATTATCATTTTATTACTATTAGCAACATTTCCAAACAATACCACTAACACTACATTTATCTATGACTTTTATCCTTGATAATTGAATTCTGACAGAACTTCACAGTCCATGTTGATCACAGCCAATGGTCTCACATTCTTTCAAAGTGTGTCTAAACTAATATGAATGAAGTTAGAGTACTCACTCAAATGTGAGCTTGGTGAGAGGTTGTTGCTCAAGATAGATCATGATGAGTTGGCAAGTTTGAGTAGAACAATCAAGTTGACATACAATAATTGAACTAAGGAATATACATGTGAATGTGCTAGCTATATAGCAAATGGTTTGGAGGCAAGAGCGAATGGGAAGGAGTCTGTGAGGATCAGAAAATAGCTAAGGTACATGTATACTAGTTAATGGCCATGGAAAATGAAAAACAAGGGAGGTAGGAAAATTGTGAATGAGAAAAAAGATTAACAAACCAACAATAGCTGTTGAAACATGTTTCCAAATTGCATGGCTCTTCGTGTAGGGATAACCGTTCACAAATCCTTCAGAGGGTAATCCTGAGAGTCTGAAACATTCATATTATGGAGTCTAATGTATGGAATGTCATTGCAAGCTTCAACAGAATAGAAATAACTCAATCATTGAGTTCATTGAACAAGATGGGGATAGTGATGGGGATAGTCAGGGTGCTTCTTTTCTAGAAAAGATTATGATTGGACCTGGTTATTGGATTGTTTCACTAAACACCAAATGGAGTGATTCATGAACCAAATTGAGTGACCAGATCAAATGTATGCAAAGTTTTTGGATGAGGCAATTTGAACTCCAAACAAAGACTTTTGGATGGAATATGTTCAAACGTCACAAATATCAATCATGACAGGATTCTGAACAAAGCTTCCAAAGAAGGTGTTCAGAAGAAGGTTGATTATGATGAGAAGGCCCAAAATATGATCATAACATTATTCTAATATGAAACTTAACTATTTATACTAATTGATCTAATTGAGGGCATGTAATACTAGAGTAGCAATTTTTCTTTTAATTTAAAAATAACTAAATCCTATCTAAGATAACACATTCTCTCATACATCCCATCCTTATGCTTACATAGCCACCCATGTTGTGCCTTACCTCCTATAAAATGTTCATCATGTAGTTCTGAGCCTCATCACCTGTGAGCACATGACATTTGTATAAGTACTGTCAATGTAGTACAGAAGTAAGTAACTGATTGTAAATCTGTTCTCAACATTCTTTGATTTGAGTATTCTAGTACTTAGTCTTGAAGTTGCCTCATCCATCATCTCCTTGGAACTTATTGAAATTCTTTTGACTCATCGATATTCCCACTCTATTTGAACTATCCACATCGTTCCGATCCTTCTTTTGACGAACAATAGGTGTTCTTCGACCCACCTGTTAGGCGGCCGAATTCCCAGGACCATTATCACTCGACGCCACCGCGATCTATTGATTACAAAATCTCAGATCATCGCTGCAGATATACCTGTCGCGCTCCAACGTTATATAGGCATTAAATAAATATATTTTATGTTTCTTAAGATAATCGTGGTCACAAAAGCAGTCTTTTTAACGTGTAGCACTTAGGAAAATGAAATGTTATGCTATCCTACCTGATATAGTAAATTAATGTTGTTATTTGCAGTACCTAGGACTTGTAGTCATGGTTTAGGGTTATGAGTTTGGGTGAGTTTGTGAACTTTCTCCGTGGAATATCAACACCAGCGCCGGTGGTTTCCTGATTGGGGGAAATTATGCTCAAATTGGTCCTTATCCACGAAATTTGAGTATCAGGAATTAAGACTTGGTCGTAATGCGCATATATGAAAATGACATATGCGCAGCAATTTCTTAACTTTCTTGGCCAGGATGTCTTCCAGTGACTTCTGCCCGCGGTAGCCGTGGCCTTCTCACATGCTTATTCTCACTCAAGCTCCAAATAGTACACTGTTCCGTCAACATGTGATACAGCTAGATGATCATCTGTCAGTCCGATTCCTGAACGCGGACATTCAATGGCAAGGGGAAGAACGGTCCTCGTTTGAAAGGCGACGATGCTGCTTCCACGCCTTACAATCGTGCTAGTCTCGTTTCGTGCACTGGGTTTCGTGACTCTATCTGCCGTGCTTCTCACCGTCGCTCTTGCTGAAAGTGTGCACCGCCATCCTGTTTTCGTGAATTTGATATGGACATACCTCTTATATAGTTTATTCATGAGCTTTGGGTGCGTCCACGAGTGTTTTAATTTCATCCTGCAACTGCTAATGCCGGTAGGAAAGTTATATGGCAATGCGTGTAGCCACCACTAGGGAAACTGGTACTGGGTTAGGTAACTCTCTCCTATTCGACACCCAATTTGATTCTCTGGGGCTCATGTGAGAATGGACTTAATGGGACTGTCCTCGATAAACTGCTTATCCCTTTCCAACAACATATCCTCAGATGCTTAACATCCACCTTGAACCTCACCATTCATGTGCGCTTCGGCTGTATCTGATAATGCCCATCTGACAACTAATTCAGCTGTGGTTTGGAATGAGAGCCGCTTTTCATGATGAACGCCCACAGATAACGAAACTACGGACACTTGCGGTGAGCTTTTAGTTATTTCACTGGTTATGCTGATTTTGAACTAGGAAGACAGCTTCTAGTCACGCCTTATATCATGGGTTTGATTCCCTTTGTGAGAATTTCTATGATCTTTCCGTCTGGTCTGACCGTTCTCTTTGTTTCAGTGTGAACTCTTTTACTTCACCCCAACACGATACACTTTTATGCTCGATGTCGTATCTTACATAGCACTTTCCCTGGTCTCCCTGACTTCCTTCTGGGATGGTCAGTTGCTCAGTCTCTTCCTGTTTTGTGTTCCTGGAACACGACTGATGTGTCTGCAGTCCTTTTATTGGTTACCTTTTACCGATATCGTCGCATTTTTCAAAAAGCCAATATGAATGGAGTAATGACATCGTCTCTACTGATCCGTCTATCTGTTTTCTGCATCTTTCGACTCGCCTTCACCGCGTGCGTTAGTTCCTTGTGCAACTCGTAAAGCAACGGCTGACCGTAATATGCGGTTTTAAGCATATCCGTGGTGAATTTAGCGATGCCGACTAGTAATTCTGCTTCTATCATCGTACGCATGGAAAATGTTGGGGAGTCTCTTTGTAAGCATCTCCTATACTTTTAAGAGATCTTTCCGGATCCATGACCCTTTCTATCTCTCAAGTCCCCTTCGTCGTCTTCTTGTTGCTTGGAATACAGAGAGTACGTTTATTACCTGAGGCTAAAACGCTTGTTGACTGAGCGTAGGACATATTGCGAGTCTGGTTTCCTTGCTGGAATTTCCGCGCAGGACACGATAGCACCACATATCCAAATGAGACTCCGTACGGAAGCCTTTGATTCTCACGAAGGAGCCATATCTCGCTCATCTCACGCCTAGAAAGAATAGAAGCTCCCTGATACAGATTGAATATCTAATATGCTCTAACCACGATGACAAGACTTCAATCTCTCATGTCGTGCCGATAGTATACTCCTGTACCACATCCATTTCCAATGATGCAATACGGACACTTGTCTGTAGCCTTCAAAGAGACATTGACTTGCGACTAGTAGAGTGGTATGTATGTACACTAGTTGCCAGGATATGTCTCCCGCCAGTGGCAAACTACTAGCTTCTACAGGGCGTGACGGCGGATGTGCTGCAAAGAGAAGTAATGGCCACATACCCGAACATGGCGCATTTGGTGTAAAATTGTCAGACATATAGGAATCTTTTGCTGCTGTTGGACAGTTGTCCGTTGGTAAGATCATCAGGAAGAGTATCTCATAATGTTATCCTCCCACTGCTTGGCACCGCTGATAGATCTATGAGAATGATATTCCTAGCAGCATCGGCAAACATCATGAGAAGTGCGAGCCTGTTGCCGATTTCTGACTAGAGAGCTGATTGACATCATTCACATGACACCAATCCGGCTCCGAAAACTTCATCAGAGCTTTGTCTGAGTTTGAATGGGAGGGTATACTCATTTGTTCTTATTCACGAAGCTGGAGATGATCGAATCTGGAATAAACGTCCCTCCGTGATCATAAAAGTTACCTCTTTGGGATCGTAGTCAACTAGAACCTTGATCGATTGGGAGGGTTCAAACGGCTTGTCACAGCGGATAGAAGTCTCTGTAATTTGAGCGACAGCACCTCTGCAGTCAGACAATAAGGAGGGTTTTGATGGCACCTCCGATCCAAGCACTGCAGTAGCGCAGAGGCGATTAGGCGAAAATATAATAGAACAAAGAACACTCACTATGTGCCTATAGCGATGTGCGGTTGGTGAGGACGTTGAGTGTTAACAGCCATATTGGCAAGAATGAGGAGTTTGCGGAACGGGCAGTGGCTGACTGATTATAAACAAATACAACACAACACAACCCAGCACAGCCTGCTTAATACTGCAATCCCTCATAATGAAATGGAAATTCTGGGGAAAGGGAATTATTCCCTACCTGGGAATATGGTTTGGAAAGTGGATAGACATTTGAAATCATTAATTCTCAAAAAATAGAATATTCCAACTATTTTCTAGCTAAGGAGTTTTTCTGGGATATTTGATATTTTCCTAGAGTATTCAGAGTTAGCCTCTGGGAGACGGCCTCCCTGCGAAAGAGACGGCAGCTTCTCATCAACACTGGAGAACCCGCGGAGTAGCCTGGACTCGAGACCGCTGCCGATGCTGCTACTGGGACACGGCCCGGATGATGATGACAATGACGACGACGGCCCTGTCAGCAGGCTGGACGCGTCGCTGCTGGACGCATCGACTGCGCGGTCGTTCATGGCGCGAGAGAGTGAGGTAATGCCGCTCATCCTGGAGCTGCGACTGCGGCTGCGACTTCGACTGCGACTGCGACTTCGACTTCGACTCCGTGGCTGTCACCCACGCTCTCGTCCAACTCTGGAGTCTGTGCTTCCGGTTAATGGACCGCACTCTCGTGCGCCTGTGGTTTCCCCTAGGTCTGGGTCTGCGCCTGGGTCTGCACCCTCTCACGCCGCCCAGACCACAGCTCCCGCGACACCCTCGACACCCGCAACCGCAGCAACACCCGCAGCAACAACAATCCCCCCGCCTCCTCAAGGCCCACAATGGACGACAATACCAATACACGCGACAACGATGCCCCCGCCGCCGCTCCTGCGAGGTGTAGTCTCCACCCTAACAACAAGCGCCTCCGTCCGCCTCCTACGCGTCCTATTCCCCCGCCTCCGCCCCCGTCCGTGCCTGTTTACCTTTGATTTTTTCTGCCGCCTCCCGCTTGCCTGCCTGCCTTTTCCCACCCAATCCGGGAATCCGGGGGGGGGACACTGTTTTACGCCAAGACTTGCTCCTGGGTGGAGCATGTGTAGAGGAGCGCTCGCGAGTCCCGCCGCCAGTAACAGGGGGGGAAGCAACGACGATGCTGACTTGCTATACGACTACGAACATGAATGAATTTAGCGATGTGCGCTTGTATTATGGTACTGTATGTATATATATATATTTCTGTCTTTTTTTGTTCCTGTAAAAAAAGATTGGTTGTGCTTCTTTGGACTATGCCCTAGGCTTATTGTTTCTATTCTTTTTTTTTTCTTTTCTCACTCTGATTCATCACTTGCTCTCACTCCTCACTGTTTTACTTATGTCTCGCTGCAACTCCCCAATTTCTCGGACCTTCGTTTTTCATTGATCTCTTTCTCCTCGGTTCGCTCTCCTTTCACATATATACATATAATTTGCATCTACGGACAGCTCAGTTATCAAACAAGTACTGGTACATCTGGTTGGGGTTTTTTACAAGGAATGAATGAAGAAAACTTAGTCTAAGATGGCGATGCGAAATTATGTTTTTTTTTGCCAAGCGAAAATACATTGCTAGATGGGGGCCTATAATCATGGAGATTAGTTGGAATTAAATTCTGCTTTGCTGGTGAAGGGCGCACAAGGATGAAGCATGTATTCTTCTATCACAAGCAACAGAACATAAGCTCATACGAACTGCTTCTTGCCCCCCCGTGATATGTGGGGTATTATAAAGTCTAATTTATTTCAAATACTTCAGATGTTATGTGCAACGCATCAACTCTTCTGGCAAACATAATATGCCAAACAACATTATACCGTCACTAGGTATTCCAGTTAGGATATGTACACACTGACCACCAATATGGAAGCCTGAATCCTGAGGATCTGTCAAAATACAAGACCTACTCATAAATCTTCAAATTTGTTCCTTCCATCATCCAAGAGATTCCAGGCTTTATTCTGACCAGCACTTCATCCAAGTCCTCCCATGTACATAATTGGTGAAGTCAATCTTAGTTGGTGGAAACCAGCAAATGGTGACAATACCAGGATGCCAAAGGTTAGTGCGATTGGATGGTGGAAGCCATAAAAGGTGTTCTCCATTAGGAGCAAGGATCCAACCCTTTCTGAGAGACAAATCCTCATAATTTGAATTAGGATTTAATAGATTTAAGAGTGTCGTATGATAAATGTTGCCATCAAGAAGTTTAACAGCTGTTTGTCCCATCTGGGTATCCCAGATACGAACTGATTGGTCAGCTGAGCCTGACACTAGGTGGCTGCCATCAGGGGAGAATGTCACAGATAGCACATAGTCAGTATGCCATTGAAAAGTTTTAGCAATAGTCTGTCCTGTCTTGGCATCCCAGACCCAGACAGTTCTATCATATGAGCCTGAGACCACTTTTTTACCATCAGGGGAAATTGCCACAGATGCAACCCTGTGGAGATGCCCTTCAAATGGCCCAGCTACTCTCTGTTCTGTTTTAGTATCCCAGATACAAATAGTTTTATCATCTGAGCCAGATGCTACATGACTGCCATCAGGGGAAAATGCTACAGATGTAACCCAGTCAGTGTGGCCTTCAAATGGCCCAGCTACTCTCTGTCCTGTTTCAATATTCCAGAAGTCAATCGAATCTGCCCAAGAGAGGCAATCAATCCATTTCACGTCGAAGACGACGACATGACTCACCATCTATGTCCTCGACTCGAACCACCAGCTGTGTCGATTTTGAATCCTGGAGTTTGGCCTTCAGATTCATAAACGTAGCTTTTAACTGTCGAAGCTTCGAAGGAAATTGCGCTGCAATAGCCTTCCCTAAACGTCAGACCATTCAGGTCTAGAAAATCGCGCACTCATGGTCGACATCCACGTACCTATCTTCCTCTTTGCCAAGAAAGTCCTGATATAATCGGAAGCTTCTACGAGGGCTTTCATGATGTCTATCACCGTTGTCCTGAGCGAGTCGACTTTGACTACGTCCTTGAGTTCGACTAGACCAGAAACCAAGCTACGCATTTCGTCGTTCAGTCCTTGCAGATGGTAGAACATGGTCTTGGCTTTGAGAAACTACCGTGCGTTGAGTCACTTGTCACCAGGAAATGTTATACAACACTCACGTTATACGGGACTGACAAAGCTACCACAGCCGCCTTTGCAATGGGAGGGAATCTATCAGAGACACAATGGACGTCCAGCGGCGCGAATGAAATGAATTTCAACATACGTTCGCGAGTTCACCAATAATCCCAACTACACCGTCCAAGTACCTGGGAAGACTACCAAATATATCTTTAAGTGCGGAGAGCGCCAGAGTAATATCATCGGGAGAGAAGTTGTCGATGAATGTGGCCAGCATTGCGTTCTGGCTAAGATCTGTCTCTCCCACTTTTGTGGACTATGCAGACCGATGAACATATCAACGCTAAGCAATGCTGCCAGCCGGCTGCACACACCTGCCAAAACAAAGCCAGAGACGCCTTGAGAGTGACTTTAAAATGATCGAGCTTTGTGACATGCTCTGATCAGTTGCGGATAGATGATATTTATGATCAGATATGCTACATAGCCTACGTACCTATTTCCTTTCCTGGATGTCTAGAGCATTCGTGCAGAAGATCAGCGACATTGATGGGAATCAGCGTTGTCCTCTTTGTCGGATTGTGGAGAGTGCGGCGAGGGCATGCTTTCACCACGAAGGACGACGCCGACCAGACTTTTCTGTTTCCCCACGCTTAAGATCACGATACCTTGTAAATCGTGAATGGTTATACCACTCACATGATCGAATGAGGTGTGGAACCTGACCCTCTGTGATCATAGAAGTGACTTCTTTGGGATCGTCGCCAACTAGAATCTTGCTTGATTTGGAGGGTTCAAATGGCTTTTCGAATACTCACTATGTGCCTATAGCGATATGCGGTCGGTGAGGACGTCGAGTGTTAACAGCCATTGGACAAGAATGAGGAGTACCCGAAAAGGTGTAATTATAAACAAATACATCATAATATAACACAGTATGCCGCAACAACTACCTGCTTAAGACTGCGCTATCTCGCAACGGAATGGAAAGCTATTGTAAGTTGACTATGTATCCGCCCCATATCATATCGTTCTCAAAGTTCCTGACTCCCAGGGAAATAAGTTTAATCAAATACACACGCTAGGAACGACTTTCATATCTTCTACCTTTGTCCGAGTTTTTCTACCTAATATCACAACACTAATGTAGATTTACATCAAAGTCCTTCTGCGGGTTTGCCTGCACCTATTGGAAATACTTAAGATAGTTAATTTCAAAGTAGGCCGCCTTGAATGCGTTTGGGTTATTCTGTACATAGTTCACGCATGCCTGAGGGCCACCATTGAATACAGACCCCGCCCAAGTACCACAGAGCTCAACTATTCCGGCAGCCAATCAGCTGGATACGGGGTCAAGATCAAATGAGACTGACTGTTAAAAACAATGGACTGCGGGCCAAAAGCTTTATCGATATTGCACTGACTAGAAGAGAGATGGGTAACAGGTATCCCCCAGCCTTGAGGGTTGGGATTGCCGTTAGTGATGTCACTCGGTATATTGTTACGGTCGAAGTGCCAGGTCTTAATTCAGGGTTAACCCACAGGTAAAGCTCACTATTCCACTGAAAGAGAGACATACCTTGATATACCCAGAATTCCATTCCAGAGCCCACACACCTCCTCCAACATTACTGGCCCCGCTCCCATACGAAGTTGCACTGGGATCAACGTTTCCGCAAGCCTCGTTATTATTAGCAAGTGCGTAACAATCCGTTCCACGGACAATATGGAAGACACCAGTCTGCGAAGTGCCCTGATCATACTGGCACACATTTGGACCTGTATGATACGAGACACTGTTCCTGGCGCTATTGCCGATCCCTTCTATGACGTCGAGCTCGCCAGAGTAGGGCCAATTACCGTCGGCACCGTTGATCCAGAAGGCAGGCCAGGTTCCCTCGCCATAGGGGAGATGAACAGCGTCTAGAATGAGAAGTCCTTGGTAAAATGATTGTTTTGATGTAATGCGGGCGGAGGGGCGACGTGCGTTCCCACTGTAAGTGAACGTCGAGTCAACAGAGAGGCCTAGTGACATGTTAGTCGTAATCGAATTATACCAAATGTAGGGACGGTGTCGTACCGAAATGTCCTTTATCATTTACCCACACAAGCCCTTGCTGCTGAGCCGCAGCTCTGGGCATGTAATGGGCGGCAGAAGGCTGATTGGGAGTGCCTGTAGGGTCTTGCCTTACTGCCCCATCCCAGAAATCGAACTGATTTATAAAATCTGCACATCGTCGCAATTATGTTATTAAGGAAAGTGGTAGCATAGATGTATATTGATCTTACGTACCATTTCCTCTGTATGTGCGAGAAAGTGTATATCCCTGAGAGAATGATACTGTAGTAGAGAGAACGGCAACGGCGAAAAGGACAAGATGCATAGCTGGAGAAATAAGAATGGATGGATCCTTAATTGGAAGTTTGTCCCTTTTGTAAGACCCAGAGACGGAAGCCTAACCCCCTTCATCGCTCCAAGGCTCCTTTTCCGTTCCTCCTCTTCCACCTTCCGCCTTCCGTGATTGAATAACAACCACTCAGTCTTGCGATCCAGGAGATACTAGGAGGAAATAGCTGTGTAAGCTATTTCCTCCTAGTATCTCCTGGATCACAAGACTAACAGACGAGAAAATACCCTCAGCGTAGCTTTAGCGAAGAATTTTTTAACACCAAGACCATGACCACAATGACGACCGAGTCCACCATGCGGGAAATATTTACGATGCACCAAGTTTGGGTGTGGTACATCGAACATATTTTGCAAGGTCATGCTCATGACCTCGCAAAATATGTTCGGAGCTAGATTCCTTGTGGGAAGAAGACATCACTACAGCGTCAGCATGCTCCTGAATGGCGTTCACAAGGAGAATACAGGGGATCGTCTATGGGATGTGGTTTACAGCGGAGTTTCTGTAGCAAACGTGACAATGTCACAACGGTTGTCATCTATTCCAGGAGGCGACTGACAAAAATGACGTCTACTGTGTTCGACTGACACCAGTGGTTCTGGTAGGCGCTACAAGTGGGCTGCGGCTATGCATACCATTCCCTATTCGCTGAGGTGTTTGTAAAGTCATGATAGCAGAAGCACAAAGCACAGTAAGGCGCTAAAATTAATCATAGTTTTTCGAGGAAATCACAAAAGCCACCCACCATATATATATATATATATATATATATCTTGAAGCATTTCCAAAAATAATTCAACCGTTCAAGCCGCTGTGAACCAGTGCAAAACGATCTCATAGGGATCAGCGTTGGGGTCCCAACCGTTCCCATCCCTCCTGACATGGGACCCTCGACATCTGCACCGATTTCCACTGTTGCCATCTCCCTTGACGCGCCATTTTGGGCTCTTTCCATGAAGCCGAGCTTATCAGCGCTACTGCTCACAAGAGACTGCGACTCCGTGCTGGGGGCATGACAGGTTTTCCATCATGAAAACTTTTAAGAAAACTTAAAAGTGGTTGAATTGTGTTATGAATTCTTAACTATAAAACTCAGATCAAATTTCAGGTTGTGCTAATGTTTTTTCAGGATTATGATGTTTTGTTGTAGTTTTCCCTACTAATACTCGGAAAACTACAAAAAAAAACCCTGAATAAATATGAAGTTTTTCTGGTATTGTATGGCTCAGAATACTATAGAAAGATTCAACCATATCTCAAGGGTTTTCTGAGGATTTTCCTGATAGCAAACTTTCCTCTGCCTCCAGTGGTAGTCATAGCAGGCATTCATTTCAGGGTAAAATTCCAGACACACCACATCCAGGGTCATTAGATAGATTTCAAAATTAAGCACACCCTGTGAACTCAGACGGATGTCTCTTGGTTTTAGTGCATGTTTTGGTACTTCATATACACCACTATGAATAGTACAATCTCCTTTCTAGGATTTGCACACAAATTGACTCCTGGGAGCAGGAAATGGCTGATTGTTACCCATATTTGTCTAGATTAACATACCTTATATCATAACTCAAAAGCATAATATCAAACACAAACTGACAGGTAAAAACAAATGATAATAGACAGTGCCAGTAATAATAAAAAATGGTCACATGCAAGACTAAAGCAATAACAAGTAGCTAGTGTAATCATGACAAAAATTAATTCCATCTATTATTATCTCTATGGCAGTTTCAATTTGGAAACCCAAATGTTTTCCAAGTCCATCCTATGAAGAATCTTCCCTAGATGAACCAAGGTGAAACTCTGACCCTGTTATTTATCTACCCTGCAAACAATGGATTACATAATCCATCTGATGGATCAATAGAGCTGCCTGAATAAAATAGAAAATAACCATAAAAATGTTGCTGATTTCAATTCAAGGCTTTTAGCCTTAGAAAACCTTTTGTTTACAAGTTTAGATTCAACCAGCAAAGCATCCCCAAGCCCACGTGAGCACAAACAGGTGCATACACACGTTCGGACATGAATGGGCTCAAATAGCCAATGATCAACATCCACGTGACTCTGAAACACTTCCAAAACTTAATCTAACTATTGATTAACTGTTTCCACTTGCCCCTATCGTCACCAATCTGCAACTGTGTCAGAATCCGAATAACAGTGATAAAGGTTGTGGATGAATATTGTGTTAGTAAATCTGTTTGGAAATGTTCCTAATGATAATAGAATGGTTTTCGAAGGTGAATAGAAATCCTACAGTAAAAGCGAATGGCTTTCAGAATATTTGCGAACAAAATGCATAGTTCCGAAGAGATAGTGGTCCCGAAAGGATTCTATCTCATAGATCGAATGAACTTTGCAGTCCATGTCGATCACAGCCAATGATCTCACATTCTTTGAAGTGGATTAAACTAATAAAAGTAGAATTGGAGTGCTTACTCAAATATGAGGTTGTTCAAGGTGAATTTAGGACGAGTTGGCAAGTATGGGTAGGAAGAATCAAGTTGACATACAATAATTGAACTAGGGAATATACATGCGAATGTGCTAGCTATATACTGAACCATTCGGAAGGAAGAGCGAATGGGAAAGAGTCCGTGAGGGTCGGAAAGTAGCTAAGGTACTGTAAGAAGGCTTTCTGCCGCAGACGCAGACAGAAGTCCTAATGAGAGGGGGGATCAAACTTCTCTAGTTTTTTTGTTAATTATTTACATGAATTTATATCTTAATAAATGTGGAATGATGTGGTAAGTGGAGTGTGGACCTGACCCACTGTAAGTGTACTAAAAATAGATGGAATCACTGTACAGGGAGTGCCACTCCCTTACAGTACATGTATACTAATTAAAGGCCATAGGAAACAAAGAACAAGAGTGGTAGGAAAATTGTGAATGAAGAAAAAGATTAACGGACCAACAATAACTCTTGAAACATGTTTCCAAATTGCATGGCTCTTCGGGTAGAACTAACCATCCCTAAATCCTTCAGAGGGTGATCCTGAGGGTCTAGAACATTCATATCATAGAGTATGATGATATGGAATGTCATCGCAAGCTTCCACACAATAGAAATAACTCAATCAATGAGTTCATTGGAAAAGATGGGGATAGTGATGGGGATAGTCAGGGTGCTTCTCTTCCAGAAAAGATTATGATCGGACCTGGTTATTGATTGTTTCACTAAACACTTCATGAAAATTTAGATAAATAAAAAAAATAAAAAAAAAATTTTTTTAAATTAATTTAGAAGGATTTCCTAATTTTATTTTAACACCTCTTCATTTATCCGAGAAATACTAGCTCCCCAGCTTAAAATTATTATAAATAATGGGTTTAATATTAAAAAATAATAGTAAAAATTTTTTTTTATAATCTAAATCCAAATAAATCAAATTATAAGTAACTATTTTTCAATATTAATATTAGAAAGTAATAAAAAAGTCTAATAATAAAAGCCCAAAGATATATTTATTTTTCTTATCTTTTCCTTAATATTACCATAAGTATTTATGAATTATAAGAGAACTTGTAGAACTTGTATTCTTGTAAAAATAAATTATAGAACCTTAATTTAAAAAATAAAAATTATTTAAAAAAAAAAGAGATAAAAATAATAAGAAAAATAATAATAACTTTTATTTTTTAAGCCAAAATTAAATTATTTTTAAATGAGTGATTCCTGAACTGGATTGGGTGACTGGATCAAATGTGTGCGAAGTATTGAGGCAAGGGTGATTTGGGATTCGGAAGATCCATTCGGAAAGATTGGTTCGGAAGGACAATGATATAGACAAGGTGTCCATATTGTGATCGTGACAAACTGAAGCCAAACACTTCCATTTCATTAGGAACAAGACACCCGGAGCTTCAAAATGAAGTTTCAGAAGGTTTCCAATCTTTTTTCTTGTTCTTTTCACTAAAGATAAATTGTAGTACATATGATTTGTAGTTCCAATAGCACACTGATCGGTTTCAAGTGCTTTAGATAACTATTAGTTCCAATTTTGTGCATTTCATCCCTCATGTAGATTCCAACCCCAGAATTGCTCCATCACCCTGTTATTTCTCATTGATTCACAAGAGACTCACACTAGCTAGCTTTTCCCTTAAATATGCTTGTATTTCTTGGTATAATCTAAGGTAGTAAAACTCCACAAAGTCTCCCATATTCTCAATCTCTTGCTTTATATCTCTGGAACTGCTCTACCATTAGCAAATCATCACTGGCCATTTGCTATCATCCCAAAGGACCTATATGACTCAATAGTTACCCCAATTTTGTTAAGTTTGCACTTTATCTCTGTTCAGAAAGCCCGTGTCACTGTACGTGAACTTTAAGCGCTGACACTTTGCATCCGTATTAGTGCATCCCCTGCATCTCAATATACTTCTGCTTAGATTAGTGCACAAGCACTTAAAACTTGTATTGAAGCAATCCAACCAAACTCCAAATAAAACACAAACAAAATATAAAATAAATACAATAAAAATTCCATTCTCCTTTTCTTATTAGACCCTTCCTCTTCCATCCAATAATTCTCACATAAATGACACAGGGCTACTGAGGAGTGCATGTCCTTGGATACTGTCAGAATTCAATTATCAATGATGAGAGTTGTAGATGGATGTAGGGTTAGTAGTATTGTTTGGAAATGTTTCTAGTAGTAATAGAATGGTATTCGAAAGTGAAGAGTAATCCTACATTAAAAGCAAATAGCTTTTGGAATGTCTGTATACAAATGCATAATCCCAAAGAGATAGATATTCTGAAGAGACTCTATCTCATGGATTGAATGAACTTGTTAATTGGTGGGTGTTACTGATATTAAATGACAATCCAGGGGCAATGATGATAATTCCAGGTCATTTCACTTAGCTTATATCAGGAATCTGGAGGTTCTGGTGGACATCTGGTGGGTCAGAGGGACTTGGCTTCAACCTGTGTGTTGCACTGACTCAGTGTTCTGTCCCTGTATTTCAGAGAACCGAATAACTGGATGATCTGGAGAAATCTTAGCTTGTCACAGGTTGTAGTGTAGAGAGAGAGAGAGAGAGATTAGAGAACGAGGTGTATTATGTCAATATCAGAACTGAGGAACATACAAGAGGGTCTCAGGTTTTTATACTAAGGGTCACAGGGATCAGGTCCAGAAAAAACTAATCTAACTAATATACATTTCATAACTGTCAATAGGATTTTCATAGCAAAGGAACAGGGGGGGGGTGGAAATGTGATAAGAGGGAGAAATGAAGATGGAAGGATAATAAAGGTTCCTGGAAGAGTCTGGCAATCCAGAGGGCTAATGGGTCTGGAGATTGGCTGGAGATATCCAGAGGCCAGGAGATCAGCCTAAGAGTTCCAGAGTTCCAGAGCTTGGCCAAATATGTGACTGTGACAGAACTTCACAGTCCATGTTGATCACAGCCAATGGTCTTACATTCTTTCAAAGTGTGTCTAGACTAATGTGAATGAAGTTAGAGTATTCACTCAAAGGTGAGGTTGGTGAGAGGTTGTTGTTTGAGGTAGTTTACGATGAGTTGGCAATTTTGAGTAGAACAATCAAGTAGATGTACAATAATTGAACTAAGGAATATACATGCAAATGTGCTACCTACTGTAGCTTGCTCTGTAAAAACATTATATTCTGAAATTGATGCTGGGCATCAATGTTCTCACAGGCAACCCTTGGGTTTTAGCAACTTTTTTCAAAGTCCAGAAATTCTACATATATTCAGGATCCCACAAGCGGAAATCTGACTCCCCTGTGATAACTTACCTCATTCTCCACCACCTATCTCCAACCCCCTTTGATTTACTTATTTTGGAAAATAAATAAAACTGTGTGTCTCTTCTTCCACAAACCCACTTTTCTTAATTGTGGGTGTTTAATAGTACAGAGAAATTCAAGATATCTGACTACATGATATGACAGACTAATGACAGGTATGGCTTGTAGAGAGGGTATGCACAACTAAAATGACTGCCTCAGCTTCTGGAACAAAGATCATATTGTTTTAGACAATAACCCCACAATAATATTAGTTCTCTGTATCAAAGAGTAGAAGATGAGATGTGTCAGAGTACTGAAACGCTTGATAAAACTACGAGTCCGCGAATGAAAAGACATCGAACCTATAGCTATCTTATGCAGTCTACAGAGAGCTGAGTGGTTGTTTATTCTCATAGAATGGTGTCGGCAAGGTGGCTGTCACCTTGTCACGTGACGTCACAAAACATCGCTTTTCTAGTATGGAAGATGAGGATCTAGATCTCGAGGACGTTTTTACGGTAGGTCTATAGTTATGAAAACATTGGAGACCATCTGGCTCTGAGGAGAATCAATCCTACCCAGAAATCTCCCAGTCCACCTTCACCCGAGCCCACTTATGCGCTGTATACTAGATTGTCTTCCCTTCAACATGAATCAAGCTGGGAGCGGCTTACCATCCGCTTGGTAGGATCCCACCCACTTTGGGGACATCACTTGTTTGCCTTGTTTTATACAACATCCAATCTGCATCGCCCACTCACCACAAAATTCAAAGATGGAACGCAGCGCGCAGTTTCGCGTCCTACCTCGACAGCAACGCGAACGATCTTTGTGTCGGCAAGAATGTTTTGGAGTTGGGGGCCGGGGGTGGTCTTCCTGGCCTTGTTGCTGTATTGTGTGGGGCCCGGAAGGTGTGCGTTTTAAGTTGCTGCGTAAGATTGAGCACACATTCAACTCCGTCCTTCCAGGTGCTACTTACCGACTATCCAGACGAGCCTCTTGTGGAAAACATGAGAATTAACATTGAGACTAACATACCTATGGAAATGCGACATACAGTTCGAGTTCAGGTACCTAGCCCACCGAAATCCTGCCGCTCTAAAGTGCTACCAAAAACAAAAGCTGATTTCATGATTCATAGGGTTATATATGGGGTCGACCAGTAACTGAACTTCTCTCTGGTAATCATAGATCTGAAGACAAGTTTGACCTCATTTTAATGAGTGATCTAATATTCAACCATTCACAAGCCAGTCTCATATTTCCCTACGTGAAGGAATACTCGGCTTACATGTTTTTTTTTAGCATGGAGCATTGCTCCAATCCGCCGAGTCTTGCATTGCGCAGCCACGGCATCCTACGGAGTCAGACACATCATCCACCCCTTCGATGACACCATGTGTCCTTGTTTTCTATACACATCACCGTCCACATCTCGCAGAGCGCGACCTCGAATTTTTCAACACAGCAAGAGAGCGGGGATGGACGTGTGAAGAAATTGTCACTGATCATTTTGAGGTGAGATTCACCGCTCCCCTGGTTCGGTTCTTTCCCTCTTGTTGTGAACTCTCACGCATGTCGAGTAGCCAATGTTTCCCGAAGATTCAGGGGATGAGACGGTGCGATCTGTTGTTCATGGATGGCGTTTGATAAAGAGGTAGAGGCCTGTGGACGACGGTTACCGCGTTCTTTGCATAGCTCCTTCTTTAGATCAGACACTGCTCCACACAGAGGTTGTCTGGAAGGGCGGTGGACAATAGGCTTCATCCTAATACGGGTAGATTAAGCGGGACAATACCTAGAATGTCTCATCGCCAATTGAAGATGCTAGTGATGCTGTGCACCTTTCGCGTGGTGTCCCATGCAGTGCTCTTCCCAACTTGGTGTGAAAACGTCGTTTGCGGTGTTAAGATTCAAAGCAGCTGCCAGGCTGGAAACCTGTGCACCTATGCAAGTCAAGTTACCGATCACTGTACGGTTAGCTTAGCCATTTACCTTGATCATGATACAAGGCAATGTCTTTATCCTGGCACATTGGCTGAGATAAACCTACGATAACAAATCTAATTATAGAGCCACACAGCCTTCAGAATTGACATGAACTAGCGGTCTGTGGCTGTGCATCTCTACCTGGTCTGAGCGCTCTGGGCCATTCAACCCCATGCAATGTGGGAGTTGCAGACAAGACTCGTGGGCTAAGGGCTCTGCAGGTGGACGCATGATGGATAGGCTTTTTCCTTTAATCTTTTCTTTTCGTCTTTTGTATTGTCTACTCTAGCGTAAATACTTAGGCTATCCCTGGAAGAATGGTGCCTGTGCACGTGCATAAGGAATGGCCACACATTGCCAGGCAGAGGCTATGTAATTGCTTTAAGCGCACAACGGTGCCACCGCACTCAGGTTCACAGCATTTTGAAAAAGGGTACTCTTTAAAACCCTCGAGAGTTTAGCCAACTCTTTTAGCGTCGTTCACAATGCCAATTCTTCCCAGGTCACAAGTTGGTTATCAGTGTATGTCGGACGATGGAAAGTGAGTCTCGTTCACACACCAGTTATAATGAATACCTTACTTACATTACCTCCTTGAATAGAGCGCTCTTGAAGCACTCGTGCAACTACATCATCTACCTTATCGTGGGTACGTCGATGTCTTCCCATGCAACATATTTGATATTTAGACTGACACTGACGGTTTTACAGCCCCTCTCATATTTGGAGTTGCCTACTTGCTTGCATACTACTCTTTCAAGTGGATAAAATCCGCACGAGCTTGCTTCAGCGTATGGCTTGCAGAAAGGCGGATGGCATCTGCTGTGTGGCCTCGCAGACAACGGAGATCCTGCAGATCCCCTTTGGATTCAAGACCTTTTTTCCGTCTACCGGGCTGGTGGAAACAAAAGACTTCACGGTCACGGGCGTCAGGCGCTGCTGTCAGAGGTGCTGCCTCAGAGGATAATGCTACCACTATCCGAATCGACTTCTGTCCGCATCCAGTAGAAGAAATTCCGCCGCCACCTCGCTCACCCCCTCCTGTATACCTTGCTCCTAGGAAAAGCACAGATAGCGTGACCCCGCTTGACGACATCCCAGTGAGTGGTTTATATCCTTTCTGAAACAAACGGCTACCAGTTTTCTAACGTCTTAATAATTTCTTAGCCGCCGTTGTATACCTATGTGCCACCGTATTCGCAGAATTCCCCCTTGCCACACGATCGCAGCAATGGAGTAGCGCTATGAATCCATCTCCGATACCCCGATCTCGATAACCGGTTTTGGAACGATACCTGAAATATACCCTATGATCGTAACAGTCTATGTAGCCACACTTAACTTTTGTATTATTAGTAGTGTTGAGACTGAGAAGTCGCAGGTTCAGGCAATACAAAAGACGGCCTACAAGCAATATGTTAATCTCAGCATTTCTGCGGGAAGTGCCTAAGTGACACGCGACGGATTTGAATTGATTGTACATCTCACGAGGATTGGCACATTATGTAGTGGCCGCAACCGAGTTGGGATTTCCTTCCACATCTCTGCTGCAAAGCTATCATATTGTGATAGATCAGGCTACTGTTGCATCGAGTTCAATCTCGCCTCCTTCAAGAACTCCAATGGACGATGGACAATATTAGATATTGTATACGTCGGGTTAAAAACATATAATACATCCAGCACATCCAGGAGTTGTGTTAAGAATCGGGAAGGACAGAGTACAACAACAGCATTGTGGTAGGTCATTCATTATTCATTCTGCGTGGCGTGGGGCGGAAGGTTGGGTGGCGGTGCGTATGTGGGATACTGCGAGGGGGATCCAGGCTATATATATAGACCCAACGATAAGCAATCCATCAATTAAGCATCCTCAAATATTGGGCGTACGTAAGAATATGGTTGAGCATTGTACCCCTGTGTCCCATTATATTGATCGTACGGCGGCGCGTACGTCTGAGGAGGATACTGGGGCACCTGTGGGTTATAATCTTTTTGGATGTAGTCATACTGAGGCGCAGGGTACGTTGGATATGGCGGGTTGGGATTGGCGATGTAGCTCTGATTGAGACGCTGCACACGTCGACGTCGGGAAACTTCCAGCGCGATCAGGACAAGGATGACTACAACGAAGATACCGAACCCGAGCCCGAGTTTGAGTGCTTCGGATAATCCACTATTAGTGCATATTTCTCGGCCGTTTCTTCAAGCAAGGATTTAGTGCGGTACCCTCCACGGGAACGGGGGGATTCTCCAGACTCACTCGTCGAGAGAGCAGTTTGCGTTTGCGATAGGCAGAGCTGAGAGTAACAGCAAGCCTATCGCTGCGCATGGTAGCGCGGTTCGTGTACTCGGAGTCATGAGTGAGTAAGTAGGCGTGTAACTACCACATTCCTCTTTCCTTTTTGCCAATTGCCAATTTCTTTTACGGCGGAGCTTGAATCCCTCCAGCTATCGAATTATATTCTTTTTGAAGTATGTGCAAGTCTATGACCCAAAGTTACTATTTGGATAAAGGTGCTGATGATTACAACTGTAAAAGTTGTTCCGACACCTTTTTTTCCCACATAGGAATAATCATCAAATTCAATCATGTCGTCTAATGTTCTAGACGCCGGTGGACAGCTCTAGCAGGAAATGGATATAATTGAGGACATGCTATAGTTAAAATTTGGTTCCTCAGATGTCTAATAGCTTTGACATAGAGTAACCTATAACACTTATGTCAGTCATGTCATACACCATGTAATTTTGGATGATGTGAAACATTAGTGACAAAGACCTTAATGATAGTATAATATGGTTTAGGTGTGTAAGAGGCTAAACTAGTGAATAATTTAACATTGTACCAAGGTAGAAACTCTAAAAGTATACTAAAGAGCATAAAAAGGAGAATGGGCATTATATCACTGGCAGTTGAAACAACTGTAGAAGATATGCACCAACTCTTGTTGGATTAGTAGAAATACCTTTCTGAGCAGATTTTAGCATGTGGAAAACAAGAAGATAATCCAACATCATGACATTGTGATGTCCTGGTCTGATCCAATCTGTCTCTGACTTTGTCCCCATCCCTTTTTGTACCTCCAATAGCATGTCCAAGTCACATATCTCCAACTCTTGCATACTGTCTGACTTGTCTGACTTGCCACACCTATTCTAATCACACACACACACACACAATACTGGTATGCAAAAGTTCCTCCATCTATAATTTCAAACTTGACTATCTTTATTTCTGAGTTACATAATTATCTTATTTTCAGATCTTTTCTATCTTTGCTATCCTGCATATATTATTCAATTTCTCTAAATGTCAAAGTATCAGCTTATAGAGACCTTGCGATGGGTAATGGACTATACGTCATTGCCAGAACAAGGCCACTCTCCACTCGTTCGAGAGAGGTCTGTCAATGACATGCAAGATTACATAAATTACATACATCGCAGAGATCTGGTAGAAGATTTGATAGATCTAACACATAATGTAACTGTGTCACGAGTCCAGGAGAGCAAGATGTATTAATAGCGTGGTGTATAGATCATTCTTTCTGCATGGGGGGAGGATTAGGTGGCGGCGCGTATGAAGGATATTGCGGGGGGGAGGTAGGCTATACATATAATGATCAATGATAAGACAGTCATCCATTTACGAATCGTCAAAACTCAGCGTACATGAGTGTATGGTAGAGGGTTCTGCTCCGGTGTACCGGTGTATTGAGGGTACGGAGCGTAGCTCTGAGGAGGATACTGCGGCTCCTGTGGGTTATAACTGTTTTGATTGTAGTTATACGCTGGAGCAGGGTACGACTGATATGGGGTGTTGGGATTGGTGACGTAGGCCTGGTTGGCACGCTGGAGGCGTCGGCGTCGGGAAATTCCCAGCGCCAGCAGAAGGAGGAGGACTAGGACGAGGATGCCGATACCGATGCCGACTCTAGCTGCTTGGGATAACCCACTACGGTAGCATACTTCTTGATTGTTACTTGTGTCAAACTTAAGCACCGAAACTCTCGACTGGAAGTGGTAATTCTGGGACTCACTCGTCGAAATAACAATTTGCAGTCGCGGTCGGTAGAGCTGAGAGTAACAAGAGGCCTGCCGCCGTGGATTGTAGCTTGGATCGTGTATTGTAAATCATGAGTGTGGTGGGAGGGAAAGACGAAATTGACTATGGCGCTGTATACTACGCATTTGTGTCATCTGTTGACGTAATCGATCCCGCAGTCGTGTCTCACGATCACTTGTCCCGCGACGCTCCGCAACCTCCGGATTCTTTTCCTTGACCTCAACGCTTAGCGCGTCGACCTTTCAGTCAATGAGGCAAACCATGAAGTGCGATAAACAAGACAACGTCGCATGCTAGCAAGCCATTCGACCCCCGTTTACTATTTTCAAAAGAGCAACACAGCATTTGTCCCCGCTTCTAGGCTTATACCGAACATTGAATTTCAAACCAAGATGTATTGCATGTCCTAAGACCCCCTTTTCTTCTGAGTAAATAGCTATTTATCGTGATTCAGCACGGCCACAATACAGTTTCATTTCTAATGTTTTGCTACTAAGGTAGAAGTCACTAGGAACGGGCACCCCTTACGTAATATGGGCGCCTACGTCACGTGAGCGCAAAATCTTCTTACAAAAAAATGAAAAGTGCTAGAATTTGCCCGGAAATTAGTTTTGAAAAAAATTTTTTTTTTTTTTTTTTTTTTTTTTTTTCAATATGCTAAAACAAAAATATAATGCAATAAAACTAGGACTGCTACCACCCCCCACCCTACAGTCTACCCATCCTGTCCGTACCAAAGACCGTTTACGTGATCGATAGCCGAGGAGACGAGTCACGTGACCTCGGCTATCAACCACGTGACCTGCAAAATTTTCTTCGTGAAAAATGAAAAGTGCTACGATTTGCGCGGGAATTACAAAAAAAAATTTTTTTTTTTTTTTGGATATTTTGACCTTAAAATTGCTACTAGTGACTCAGTTTTGTGTTTTTTTCTAAAGTCTCTGCAACAAGTCTTAGCAAGTAATATACTAAACATATTCTAGGAGCTAAATATGTGTTTTATTCCTCTCCTAATATCTAGTAGCGATTTTGAAGAAAATGAGCTTCACGCTTATGTAAGAGGGTGCCCGTTCCTAGTGACTTCTACCTTACAGTAATCCGACCGCTTTTCAGTCGCGCGTCACGGACTACATTGTGTTGGAAATATTCAATCCTTACTTCTTACTCTCGTTGCCACAAGGGACTTTGTGTGGTGTTGTGGGTCAAAGATTACTAATCTCGGAGCGTTATAGTTCACCTTTGGCGCTGGCACGAGTAGCCCGATGATTCTGACACTGTTCTATAGTCCCTATTAGGTAGCTATCGACTTGTAAACATCTTCTACAAGAAGCTGAGCCTCCCTATTAGTTGCGAATCTTTTCAACACTTTGAACCCTAGGAATTTCAGCTGTTGGTCACTCAATGAGGTTGTGAAACTACAGTCAAAATTTAGAAAGAACTCTTGCCATGCCTGGCTAGTTTTGACGTTGAAAGACCTACATATTTTGAAGAGTTTTGACGCTTGTCATACATTACGCCAAGCTTATCTGGCGAAAATCTGAGTATGGTACGTAAACCGTGGAAGCCAATCAAGATTCGGTTGAGTTAATATAATATTCGACATCGTATACTCAAACTTTAGCTGCGCGTGTTAACTTTGTACGTCTAACCCAGAAGCTGTGCGCGCCTCTAGCAGCACATGATTTTTTCGAAAAAGGATAAAATACTATCCCTCCTGGACACTGCTCCAGCGAAGCGACACAGAATGATGGTAACTTGTGATTCATTGATAGGTCGCTACAGAAAATACCCACCACTCGATTGCCGTGCATCACCCGACATGGCATCTGAGGCACAAAGGCGATGTCGAGTACTTTGTCTCTACTCGTCCGCCTTGTTTGATAGATGCCTGATCCCTGAATAGTATCTCACACAGAAGGTCCCTGGACCCTCTGGACGAGGTGAGTTCAAACGAAAGCCAACCAGTGGTTCTCACAGCGCCTATAACGACTGGACTGTACCCAGCGCAGATGATCGCGGCGATTGCCATGCACAAAATTGCTTCCCTAAACGCCAGTCGCCCTGGATATGAAAACCTTAAGGGTTATGGATCATCCCGCAGTTGAAACGCGAAACGTGTTTTCATCGGGTTCTAATCGCGGATAGAAGCAGGCGGTGCCATTCATGTCCATCAAAGCCCAGCCACCATAAAAGGCCCAACGCATTGCTGTGACACGCAGCATGACTCAATGTTGACGGTTTAACCTACCCTTGTGTGCGGGGTGACCATTTCACATCCCACCTGGATATAAACACGAGGCATCGGATATATAACACACTTGCTCGGCTTGCGATCTCGTCTTACTTTTTCGACTCCTCCTCATCCAGTCTATACCCATTTCCGACAGATCGCCGAGACCGCCAAGGCACAATGACTACTTCTGATTTAAGTCAGTGGCGGTCTGATTCCCAACATCATACTACCCGTGCCGGCGAGGAAACAGTGAGTAATACCTCGCGCCTCTTCTAGTCTAACATGGCTATGGGGCTAGGCGTTTCAACCACAAATTAACTTGCGACACTGCAAAGCTTGGCTTGTGGGAAAATGGACTTGCTGTACTCCGGGGCATTCTGTCTGCGTCCCAACGGTTGACAAAGAACACTATCAGTTATCTGATGAAGATCTAGAAGTTTGGGCAAAAGCCCTAGTATGTGCAGGTCTCGTTTTGCATTGTGGATCTCCAGCGACGAATTATTTATAGTGTCTTAGAGATATCACGCTCCCTCTACCAGGCTTTGTTTTGGACTCCAGAAGTAGCTTTGGCGCGTACCTCAAGTGTATCGAAGAACGTAAATTTCGTCCGGAGGAGATCCTGGGAGGTACGTATCCGTTTTCTTTCTCAGACATCTCCCATTTGAAGGGGCTTCTTGATTCCAATCAATGTGAAACCCCTTTCCTGAAACCATCCCTTTCCTAGCAATACTTCACGAGAAGAATCGCACTTCATTCACTATCGACTGCGATTCCGCCGGAAGCAGGTCCCTCCTGTCCCCCATAGCTAATGAAAGCCTTCAGCCTTCCATTGGACTCCAAACCCGTCGATATCAATCCGTGAAGGCTGTTAAATGGTTGCCTGTAAGGTTACTCAATACCCTGGACTCGGACATGGTGATTCGAAAACGTACGGAGCAGCATATCCTGCTGTTGAAGAGTTGGCAAGAGATGAGGCACATCGATGTTGGGGCAGATCTCCAAGGAGAACTGTTTGAAATACTCGAAGATGCGCTGGAGATGTCAAGGTGCGCTCATAGGTGCCGTGATTGAAGACATGGCCTGAACATTAACAGGACATGCTATTCTCGACAAGCTAATAAAGATGCAACATTAATTGGTTTGGAGATCCAGAAGTGGATTCTTTCATGTCCAGGTGCTTCTGTCACAGCTTTCACAGCTCCGTGGCTCTGTCATCTTCATGTCGGCCTGTTTCCTTTGTGAGTTCTTTCTTGCTATATAGTATGATGAATCCTGTTTACAAGCATCTCCAGATTTCTAGGGGGGAGCCCTGATCTACAGAAGAGTCTGTCCGTCAGTGGCGATGTCTCTCAGGCTCAGCAACAGCTTGAAGAGTTGTTGGACACTATCACATTCACAAACATGGGTGTTCAAGGATTGAAGACAACTTCTACTGTCATAAAAATAATTTTCCAAACTCTCACATCTATGCCTTATGTCTTCCCTTTCACACCACTAATAGGGGAGAACCTGGTTCGAATCATCGAAGCAGTGTTACACCTGCGTGTCCTTAATCAAGATGAGTTGAATGCAGCTCGACATATGGCATCTCTTCGTTTAGGGTAGGCCCACACCTGGTTTTACCACATATAAGCATGCTAATGTTTCGCCTCAGAAGCACAGAAAGAGGTCCAGTGTCTTGCAGGCCCTGGGAAGTGGTGCTCTGTGCTCAATGTGCACAGCAGGAACCCTTAATGCGGGAGGTCGTCCTGGGTACCACGGGCTTACGAAGCCTTCTTCACTCGTTCATGACGCTTTTACGGCCTTGGCCAAGAAGAAGCCGGGACCGGAAACACATGGCGGATATTCTCGGAGCTTTTCAGCGTTTGTCGCGGTACTCGTGGCTATGCGACGCGGTAGACCCGGGGCTTCTTGATCTGTGGAAGAACTTGTGCAGGTACTTTTGTCGTACATAGGCGTACCCTGTTGCAGAACTCACGCCATATGACAGGGGAGGTATCCTGGAACAGTCGTTCATCAGTTGTCTCAAGACTGCATCGGTGTCCCAGACTGTTGCTTACTCCCCTATTACTGGACGCCGAACCATTGCTCACAAGACAAGTTTACCTTCGTTTGGAGGCCCTATGACGCCTCCCAGCGACTATACCCCCCTGGAAGAATATTATAAACAGGAGACTGGGTATTGTATCAAAAGAGTTTGTATGGCCATGGACGGATGGGCCGATGTCACAGAACCTGTATCACCTTCCCCACTACCCGCGGAACCCTCCGTAACCTTTGAGGCTGGTGCATTTGTACCGTCAAGCCCATCGACTGATGCGTCCTCCCTTGACGAGAGTTATACTTTCACAACTCAGTCCAAAGCTTCCTCTCTACTCCCTGGCATTGGTTATCTATCTGCTAAAGCGCTACAGTGGATAGGAGATGGAAGCCTGGACACGGTGGCTCAGGGTATCATCTGGACAAAAACTAACCGCCACTTGTCTCGTTTGAGGAAATGGCAGAGACTGCGTTGTGTGGAACTGGATGACACAGTGCAAAAGAAGCTGTTCGACATGATTTGCGATGCCCTGGAGATGGCACGGTATGTCATTCCGTTTGGGGGGAGCGGATCAAATGTTTAATGTCACGCTTGCATTTTGCAGCCCGTGTTACTCTTCTCGTGTCAACAATTATGCGACTTCGATAGGCGCAGGGTTGCAGCAATGGCTTATTTCATCCGTTGACACTTCTGTCACCGAACGCCACTCGCCTTTGATGGTTCGAGTTCATATTTGTATTTGTTCAACGTAAGTTTTTATATCCTCAAGGTCTCTAAACCACCAGAATTTATCTTTAAACATATAGATTTTTAGCTACTGTATCAGAGTCCCAAGGTCGTATCTCTCATCGGGAATTACTTAGCACTATACACCAAGTTCCCCTGGATGTTGATGATCCTACAGTCACCTCGACGGCGATTCGCATTATTTCCAAAGAAATTTTGCAATCTTCGTGTTCCGCCGGCTGGAATGGAGTCGTGGTCTCCTTCATGGAGATTGTGAAGGCGACGTTGCATTCACGCCCGCTTACAAATAACGAGCTTACCGCTATCCGTGATATGCTGTTCAGCCGGATTAATCGGTGACTTCCACTTTACTTGTTAAATCATCCCCTGAAACTCACTGCTCAAGCAGGAATTATGGACCTGATAACTGTCACCCATGGGAGGTTGTTATCCTCGCAAAATGTGCTTCTCAGGAGCCGTCATTTGCAGAAGTTGTTTTGAGTGACCATGGAGTATCAAGGATCATTTCTGTTCTCCAAGAAATGCTCTCGAATCCCACAATATCACCCTTGGATTGGGATCACCTCAGCTGCATTGTTGGCGTTTTGAACCGGTTGTCACGACATGCCTGGATTGCGAAAGTAATAGAACCGGGAGTCATAGGTCTACTACTGAATGTCTTCAGGTAGATTATCCGCAGTCTCTTTGATTTGAGTAGTTTCTTACACCAGTGATACAGTCGAACAGACCAGGATTTATACATCCGCCTTCGCTATTTGGCTATACAGGCCATACAAAATATTGTCTCTCAGCCTGGTAGATGCCGCTCTTGTTTCACTAGCGTCACGGCGACACCATCATCACCTCATTGCGAATCGAACCTGTTTGCTGCAGATGGCAGTCCCAAGACGACCCCAGTGGTGTCAAACCCTTTGTACTCGATACAGAAGGAGGAGCCCATCAGACAAGATCGAGCACACCATCATTATGCGCGGGCCGCCCCAGCACTGCATCAAGGGGCGAGCGAGTCTATCGTAAAAGATTCTTCTCTGCCTGGATCGTCATCTTCAAGCGCAGGAACTCCGGAAGAAACTTTCCGGATGACATCTCAATCTTTGACTTGCAGGATGGATCTCGATAATAGCGGTGAGACTGATTCCAAGGACAATGACATATTCTCGGATAAACGAGCTCTGGAGGATAGAGCGATGTCGCAGGTGACACTAAAATCTGCGGAAGGGGTCGGTCGTTTAATGGCTATGCCTGGTGCATGGATTGAATGCGAGAGTTTTGGAAACTTCGTTAGTCACTGTGAGTCGCCAGACGCCACGAGGAATGATTTGCCCTCTGACTTGATCCAGTCGAATAAGTACAGATTTCTTCGGTTTGCGTTCCAAGTCTTCGCCGGAAGGACTCTTTTTCGCATGAGACTGTATCACTGATTCCGACAGTTCTGAAACCTATCTATGGATTCAAGTTCGAAGGTGTCCTACGTAAAACGCTAACAGAAAAGAGCGATTCTATAACTCATGTTCACAAACCGTCCGGTTCCGTGCTTCGGCTTTATATGAAATTGGGGAGTGGTCAACTATTTAGAGCAAAGCTCCTTTCAGGTACCACACGCATCTCAGACTCGGAATACGATGTCTTATCAGGGCCGGGATCACCTGAATTCGATGATCTTATGGTATTGTCGAATCGGGGATATCCTCTTACATACTATTACGAATGATACAAGGAGGAAGTCGTATTTTATACAAAGGGGGAGTTTTCGAGAGGATTGAAGGAAGCCTTAGGCAAGAAGTATGAGGCTACTCATAGCAAGTTTAGAATCATCACTTCGTTTCTGGACATCTGCGCTTGCAACGTATCTAGGTTTGCCTTGTTTATAACTAGCGGGATGTTGGCACCGGGGCTTGGCTTATCCCTTTCGAAGTTTCCGTGCGCGAATCGTGCAGACCACAGCGAGAGTCCATCTAATATTGTGGCTCTGGACAGTCGCAATACGACTAAATCGAGATCCATTTGTTGGTTTAGTGAGTATCTGACTTTATGTTCCCTCGCTATTCCGAGTTGTTCTAGAAATTATATCCTTGGCAACTGAAATTGCACGGTGGTTGACTGGGGCGATTGAGGACGAAGACCACATAGTCAATAAAATGTCTTGGATGTCAAGAGAGCTATTGGCTATCGATGGCCGCAACGGTCCACAAGGCGATGCGGCCCCAGATGAAGGACAATATATACAAACTGGTAGGATCATCATGATGGAAGAAAACGTACACAGTTGAAATCTGTGCCAGTGAATACTCAAGGACAGATGATTGAAGCCAGAAGGCGCATCTGCCTCCAGGTCTCAGCAGCTATCCTGACTTCAATTGCCCGAATACACTGTTAGGCCTTAAATGTCAGCTGCGGATGAATAGTATATTGTGATCGTATCCAAGGTCTGCCACCCACAGCGACACACAATCTCCCACACTCTCCCACATCTTTCTGCTTCGCCAAACAAGCTATATAGCTTTTTATCGCGCTCCGTCGACGCCGCCTACTTCGTCGGCCTGAAGCACAGGTGTTCATTCTCTCTCCTTCTTTGTATACTACTAGAGATGCCCAGCATCTTCGCTCGTTCCCGTACCACTTCTACTTCTGCAAAGTCGCTGAAACCCAATGCTAACGTTGGGAACCTCCCCCCCCTTCCTCCAAAGGATATCCCTGACGAGTTCGGCAGGGTGACCAGCAGAGGATCGACTGTACATTCCCCATCTAAAAAGGATAAGAAAAAGGATAGCAAAGCGAGATTGCGCACCCCGTCCTCTCCACAAGATCCCATTGATACGCCTTTGCCAGACGGCTCTTTTTTGCCCTTTTCTCGGGAACCGCAGGATCTCTCAGAAGAGCCTCGACTAGATATTAAGAAATATGGATATTTGTCTTACCAAAATGAGGTAGTGCTCGGGCTCGAAGAGGTCACACGGCTCGTCGAGGTCGTCTCAAGTGAGCTTAGTGAAAGAGGTACGTGATGAACGTTTGGGATCTTGGATGACATTTAATGCCTTTGGATAGGTCTGACGACGCCCTTGCTTTTTTCTAACCACGCCATCGACATATCCCCAAGTCGAATTAAACGTCTGATCGACGCCTTTCTCCGTACATGCAGCGACTATCGTCCAAACTCTTCTTTTGAACTGAAGTGGCGAGAAGAGGCTCAGTTTTCTGGTCCACACGAGCTTGCCATGACTCTTCGGTGGGGTCTCGCACGTATAGTCAGAATCTCCCAAGGTCAAGAGACAAGGGGCATTCTCACATGGGAGACTTATTTGAGGTGGCGAGAAGATGAAGGGGGTGAGTCATGCGGTTACACATATTTTATGTTCTTTGTTAATGGCCATTCTAGGATCCCTCTACCCACCACAATACTTCATTGCTTTTTTGACCACTCTCCATGCGGACGTTAGAATTTTGTTCACTAGCCTCCTGTCTTTCCTTGCCCGACTTGCTGCTCATGCGACGTCCTCCGGCCTCACCCCTCCGGCCCTCTCCAGTCTTTTCGGTCCCCTCCTTTTCGGTCTCGGTTCGCCTGCCTTACCTTTCCATCACACTTATGGCGCCTACCTCCGCTGCTCACATGCCACGGAGCATCTCCTCCTTGCTTACATCCGTGCAGAGGACGCAGCTACATCTCGTGCTGTCGGCTTGCCGTCGCGTTTGAAGGACTGGATCCGCGGCTATCCCGCGATGATCCCACCTATGGAGAAGCTTGATAAGGCGCGCCGTGGCGCTCGTATCGTCCGCCTTACGAGCGTGCGACGTACCGTGCGTCTCTATTCACCTGATCTCGTCAAAACTGCAGCGAGCTGGAGTGCGAAGGGCGAACAAGGTAACCTTGCTAGCTCGAAAGAGTGGACTCGTGTCGTGGGCCCACCGAATGCGAAACTCGTACCCCGTTACTCAGACTCATACCGAAAGCGCCTTGATATTCCTTCAGGATCCTTACCAGATATAGGGTTCGACGGCACGCTTTCGCCCTCGAGCTCCGGAAGCAGCGCAGCAAGCGATGAGTTTAGTCTCATAGGTAAAGAGGAGGAAAAGCGTTTCCGAAGTTTGACTGATCTCAAATGGGGCGAGTTCGAGTCAGCTGGGTTTGGCGGTGGCGACGAGAAACGTCTGGAATTTGATTTGAATGAGGGCGCACGGACAGTAAGTGATGGGCTTTGAGTCATATCTTGTTTCGCTCATTCTCCCAAGGCGCGGACTGAGAAGCGCGGCACCATCTCATGGAACGACTTTTCCACAACTGGTTTCTCGCGGAATGATGATCCTTTGTCCGCGACCCTTCAGTTTGCCGCCCCACTTACCACTACCATCTCCGCTTGGCCAACACGTCAATCTGAAATTCGACATAAACTAAAGAAAACGCAAAAGGCTCTCCCTGCATTCGGATGGGATACGACTCCTGTGCACAATGGCGAAGAAGCCATTGAGGAAGGTTTTTTGGACGTGTTTTGTGATCTGCTCTACGGTAGTGGATGGATTGATCGACAAGAGCAGACGTTCAGAGAATGCAATTGGGCATTGGTGAGCGTTCCTTACATCCTTACATCTTTTGAGTGCTAATAGATCCATTGTATACACTAGGTGGAGTACAAATCCATGCCGCAGTCACGTCCGAATGGCCCTCTTCCTGCAGATCCTCGCACGGGCACGTCAATCTGGTTATACGAAGAATTCGTACCGCTCGAGTATCGTTCGCAGCTCACCACACCGAAGCGGAGAATCCCGTTCTCGTTTACCACATCCAAAAAAACGTGGAAGCCTGCTACAACTCTTAATGGACGTCCCTACGCGGTTGCGGGCCGCACGCCTAACCCCCGAGAGGCTGAGTTTGAGGGGCTGCTCAGCGGTGGCAACGTTACGAAAGTGATTAGCCTCGGAGGCGGAAAAGTAGAGTCGCGTCTTGATCCATCGCCTACTTCAGCTGCCTCAGGGAGGTCGAATATTTCCGCCCCGCTGTTCCTAATCTCTGGAGAAGCGCCGACATCTCCCACTACGTCTATCATTTCAACACCAAGACGGTCTCGTTTTCTTCCCGGCGGGACGATGCGCAAGCGATCTCCTGCCGAGTATGATGCCCTCGATTTCGAGACGCGTACAATGTTTGCAAACCTGAGTGACGACGAAATGTTAGCTGCAGATGACAGGGATCCGCGACGGAGTAAGAGTTCCACAGGACATACACGCAAGGAAAGTAAGGACGATGCGTGGGTGGATATACTTGTCGGTGCACAAAGGCGCATGAACGACCAGGCTGCCGAATTACGCCCTCCAGGAGCAAGGAGGCTCCCTGCTAGGAGGCGGTCGCTGTCCGATCCAGAACATGCCCAGGAAGAGATTGCACAAGCGCTCAAGGAGGCCGGGCCAGTACCTCCCGAAGATGACGATATTCCCATCTCACAAGACCACACCCGTGAAGGCACGCCTTCTCCCACAGACGAAGATCGCTATGGCCAACCTGAAGACGGCGACAGCGAGATGACGCCTCCCCGTGACTCCAATGACTCTTCAGACTTTGAGCCAATGCCCCATATGCATGGATCATCAGTGGACGATGGGTCGACTCCCCCAAGCACGCCATTCACCCATTCACGTTCAGAGTCGGGGTTACTTCCTCCCAACTTGCAGCTGAACGTGACCTCTGCCATCCCACATGTTACTGAGAGGAACGCGTCACTGCCACCCCCACCCCCAAAGATTCCTAGTAAAGGCGTGAGTTCCCTTATCGAAATGTATCGCGAGCGAGAAAAGGAGAGTCTTTCACAATCTCGTCTTCCTGTTCCTGTCCGATCTGCACCGTTATCTACATCTCCATTATTATCTTCACCCAAACCCCAGCCTGAGCTTCCTGCTCCGGAGGCTCCTCCTGACGAAGACCCTTTCGTTGGCCGAGCCAGCCCTGGAGCCCTGCGATATGTACACGGTGCTCCACTTCATAATGTTGTAGAAGCGCCGGAGGAGGAAGACGATGTTTGATTGAGCCTGAGCCAAAGCTCACTCATTCGCTGTTTCTCGCTTTTTGGGTCTATCATAACCGGAACTAAGTTTGATTTTTACATCATCGCCACCCTTTTATTGTTTCTTTTACGTTTCTATACCACCACGGCCATTTTTCAAACATCTCTTTTATTCTTCGATTGCCTGCTTGTCTGCTGTTGAAGTGCTAAACTGATCAGTTATCCCAAACTTAACACGCCTGACGTCTCTATGGCAACCGATACCCTTAACCTCCTCGTTATCCCACTCTTTACTTCATCAATATCCATCTTGTGCAATATACGTTGATTACTGTTACTTGCAAGTAGATCTATTGTCAGCTGTCTCACTCACCGAGACTGTCGGCATAAGATGCCCATTATTATTCACAATATGATAGACTTGGAACGCGGGCCTTTGTTGTTTTCAAAAGTGGTCCACCATCATTATCATTATTGCGTGAAAAGCCTATTCTGCCAAATTAGTGTTTTCTCACGCCGATCTTACTTTTCAAATCTTACAGGATGGCAAAGAATTCACGAAGCTGGTTAGACGTACCGTCGATTCGGCACATCACCACTTGTTGTGCTTATCCCAAGTTACGTGTTCTCCAGTAAGACTATTCTGGATGTTTCGTCAGGGTTCATGGGAGCCGACATGATTCTTCAGATAGGCCCCCGTATGTTTCTGGGTGTGGGGAGGGATTGGCTTCAGATACCTTCCGGCTAGAGTAACTACACCAGAATTAGCACAATCCCCAAATACAAGGTAGAACGTGACGGTTCCCAAGGGTTGGGAGTCAACTGATCGTCTAAACCAGAGAACGAAGGCCAGCGGGTTGTGCCATAGTACATTTTTTACCTGTAAACCTTGTGTCTATGGCCCCGCTTTGTCTTGGGGGACAAAGTCGTATTGCTGCGTAGTTGAGTTTCATCGGACCATCGTCAAAAGCTCGAAAGTATAAACGTGATACAGCATATTGCACTGAGTGTTATCTGCAGATATGAATTCTGTGCCCCCACTAGCAGCAAGGAGTCGCAGGATGTAATTTTTTCATTTGTACCCACCAGTGACGTATCTTGGACGGCCAGCTCAAAGAGATTAGCCGAGGGGTATCGAGAAAGGTGGGATGTCGTATACGTAAGCGCCAGACCGCGCCGTCACGCGTCACACCTAGGACACTACTTTTTCATAAATGTCGTATCTTCGCCGATTCTTGAGTACTTCACCCTCGCCGGCCCTTTCGTGAGTTCATGTCTAAACCTCTGCGCACATTCCATTGAACCATTCCTCAAAGGAAAAATGTCTTTTTTGACATGACTGTAAGTTGTATCACTTGCCCAGTGCGGATAAATTGTCATTACAACCATGACAGATCAACTCTAAGCCGTCAGGTCGCATAGGCTGGTGACAGGTTCCACATTGTATTATGTCTATTAATTTCTATCACACTTGCCAGTCTTCAGGTTGTTTGACGACATTGTACCCAAGACAGCCAAGAACTTCCGAGAGCTGGCTACCGGAGACCATGGGTTTGGATATGCGGGGTGCAATCTCCACCGAATTATACCAAATGTAAGATGGGTGTCATTTATATACACAGATCATTCTTTTCTGACAATAATTAGTTTATGTTACAAGGTGGAGACTTCCAAAGGTGGGGTTCATGAGGCTTGTGATCCTTCGTTTACTCAGCTTAGCATTCAGCCGAAACGGACTTGGAGGGAAATCGATATATGGCAGAAAATTTCCAGGTAAATGGCTTAGACCTGTCAAAGGACTAGTACGTTACTCACTCTCACCAGACGAAAACTTTACGCTCCGGCACTCCAAGCGTAGGTAGTCCTAATCATGGAATTACTCCAGGCTAATCTTGATGCGAAGCCGGATTACTCTCTATGGCAAATGCCGGCAAAGACACCAATGGATCCCAGGTGGCGTCCAGACCTTTTGCCGCTTGACTTAACAGTATAATTGATCTAGACTATCACAGTTCTTTATTACTACAGTTGTGACCCCGTGAGTCCCATTATTCTTGACAATGGCCATGCATGATTTAACTCAATACCCCTGGTTAAAGTTGGCTTGATGGCAGACATGTAAATAAGTTTCTGAGACCCTCTGAGTTGCACTGACACTTCCATAGGTCGTCTTTGGTGAAGTCGTAGAGTGAGTGGTCTTTTCTGAGATTTTGGCGTCTGACAGCCGCATGGGTTATAGTGGGATGGATATTGTCAAAAACATCGAAAAGCTCGGCAGTGAAAATGGTAATCCCAAGGCCCAAGTTATCATAGACAAATGTGGCACAGTGTAATTATAACATGTTTGTGAAAATGAGATTTCTGGAGCAACTTTGTCCTGGCATACCCGTAAGATGTCCCAGTATGTCGCCTGGATACATGTTCTGACCCTCTGGTTATTGCGAATACTATGGTGTTTCGCGACGTATACAATGTTCTCCCCCACGGTCTGTGCATATTTTCTAGGATGTACAGGAGTGTTAAATATGACGAGTTACGGAATTCAGCACCTCACGAGCTGATTTCGAGACAATCAGCACACTTTAATACCATTATGAAAAATAGAAATTCATGATAAGTGAATACGAGTCCATAAACTGAAGCAAAGTCCTGTTGGATCTGAGTGCCAAGCCCCAGCCCCACCTTGACGTAGGATCCTTGATACCTTGTACCTGTACCAACATGCCACTTTGTGTATTGTAAAATGTTTTTAATCACTCAGTTTTTATCCAAATAAAAATTCCTTTATACAATTTGCATCATCAATAGGAGAATTTCTAGAAGAGGAATTGTGTTTATTTTGAGGGTGGGAGACCGTTTGCACGGAGTTGGTGGTTGGTGTCGACGTCTCAGGACGAGAAGCCTTAGTCAGCAGTTGCACATTGCCTCCTTACGCTCATTCTCGACAGTATGGCTGATAACACTCGACGTCTTCACCAACCGCATATCGCGATAGGCACCTAGTCAGTGTTTTCTGTCGAGAATCATGTCTCTTGTTTCATTATCAACATTTAACTTTGCAGTGCTTGCATCGGAGGTACCATCAATGCTTTGCTTGTTGGGCAATCGTAGGGGCACTAACCCACATACGACAGAGATTTCTGTCTTCTGTGACGAGCCGCTTATACTCTCAAAAACAATCAAAGTTCTAATCGACAACACTCCCACGGAGGTCACCTTTTCGTCCACAGAGGGTCAGCCTGCACGCTGGACTCCAGATTCAATCATGTGAGTGCGATAGCCATTTAGCATGCGTCGTGATTCCTAGGGTGGAAATACAGGAAAGTTTGGCCAGGATCGTCCTTCATGGTGAAAACACGACCCCATCGTACCCTCCAGAGCCCGACGAAGAGGACAACATCGATTCCCATCGATGTCACAGATCTTCTCAGCGAATGCTCCAGTTACCCTGGAAAGGAAATAGGTACGTTTTATAGGCGTAGTTCTTTCGTGCAAGGTCTTTGATCTTGAAATCCGCCCATCCGGGATCGCTCAGAATACGACACGAAGCTCGATCATTTCAAAGTCATTCTCAAGGCATCTCTAGCCTACTTCTGGCAGGTGCGTCCTGCTAGCCGATGATGACCCTCGGCGTTGCCTCATTCGCTGGCCTGCGCAGTCGAAGGAAGTGGGAGAACCAGATGTTGGCCAGAACGCAATGCTAACCACATTCGTTGACAATTTCTCCCCCGATGACATCACTCTCGCACTATCTGCACTTCAAAGTGTATTTGGAGGCCTTCCCAAATATTTGGATGGTGTGGTGGCGATTACCGACGAACTCGCGAACGTACGTTACATTCGTTTTGTTGGGGTTGCTACTCATCTACTGACTCTTATACAGATTCATCCCATTGCGAAGGCGGCTGTGGTAGCTTTATCGGTTCCGTACAATGTACGTGGTATATTTTTCACCGGTGACAAATGAGCCGACACTCTGTAGTTTCTCAAAGCGCAGACGCTATTCCACCGGGACCTGCAAGACCTGAACGACGAGATGCGTAGCCTGGTTTCTGGTCTAGTTGAAATCAAGGACATAATCAGAGTGGACTCGCTCAGGACGACGGTGATCGACATCATGAAAGCGATTGTGGAAGCTTCAGATTATATCAGGACATTCTTGGCGAGGCAGAAGATAGGTCGGTGGATGCCAACCATGAGCGCTGGCCTTCTAGACCTGAATGGTTTGATGTATAGGAAGGGCTATCGCGGCGCAATTTCCTTCGAGACTGCAAGGGTACAAAGCCACATTTAAAAGTCTGAAGACGAAACTGCAGGATTCAAAATCTACGCAACTGGTGGTTCGAGTCGAAAACATAGACGGTACGTGATGTCATCTTCTCCAACGTGTAGTGGATTAACTACCTCTTTGGGCAGATTCGATCGATTTAGTGAAGCTTCAAGTGCTGTTGAAGCCCGCCGCTCGTGAAGAAACTGCTGCACCTTGCATGGAAAGGACGAGGGTAACGATATTGTCCCAGATCGTGGACTGGATCGCGGATGATGAAGCAGAAAACATCCTCTGGCTCAAAGGGAGTCCTGGGGCTGGGAAGTCCGCGATCGCAGCCTCTGTGGTTGCAAGTCTAGGCGAACGCCGAGGACCGAGTTTCTTCTTTCAGCGCGACACAGATGACTTGAACAATCCTATGCATCTGTGGCGCAGCATTGCTTATGACTTCGCGCGTGAGCATAGTGCTTTCCACAAGAGCATCACCAGCAACGTCAAGAAGCATAAGCTAGATCCAGGGCGTATCAATGTCGACGAGCAATTCAAGTATTTGATTGAGGAACCAGCTAAGGAATGTGCACACACTATTGCAGGTCTCCTACCTGTGGTTGTGATTGATGCCTTGGACGAAT